>JAJMJD010000069.1:0-62924 GCA_030568975.1 Australozyma robnettiae
CCCCGGTCCTCCGCGCGACAAGCGGAGATTCTAGCCACTAAACTATCTCGGATTTGTTGTTGTTTCATACTAGGCTGTTTATCAAGTTGAGAGAGACTCAATCAAAAAGTTCTTGTTGCTGATTTCTTGGCATATCTGCTGTGGGTAATTGTAATAAAGGTTTCAAACGACATTATATACCTATAAAAGTGACCTGTAACTTGGTTTGAAGCTCTTTAGTCAAGTCTAGTAATGGCTATAACCACCTGATTCAGACTTATTTCCTATTATTCTTCTTATCAATAGGATTATGCTGTTTTTCAAAAAGTTTATACTTCTCTTGTTGAAGAATATAGTATTTATTTTCTTATTAAGTTTTGTATTGATTTCAACATTTTTAGAGTTTGTCTCCCAATAGTTTCAATCCCAAATGAACCCGGTAACTAATCAAGCGGTCTGCGTCAACAGCCAATACGGGAGGTGAAACAATAGTATTACCTTGAGCATCCACTTTTGGTTCAGCCGTCAGTTCTTGAACTTTGGGCTGGAAGTCTTCCAAGGTCAACTGTTGAGCGTTGGTCATCAAATCATCTATCTCCGCCTTCATTCTCTTTTTTAAGTCTTGGTCTTTGGTGATAATAATAGCGTTACTTTCCAAGTCTAGACTGTAAGCTCTGCGAGTGTAGTTTGAGGAACCGACAACAGTAATAGATGGTTCCTGTTCATCAGGAACAGAAATCCATATACCTTTGGCATGATACGACCAACCTCCGGGTGTGTTCACCACGCCATTTTGCCACTCGTAAAGTTTGATCAAATTGTCCTTTCCTTGTTTTGTTATCTGCTCTAAGAACTTTTTTGCAATTAACAAGTATGCCTCGGGGATATAGTATGACGCGCCGGAAGATTTGTAAAACGAGTTTGCCTTCATGGAAGCAGTAATAAGAGTTCCAGGAGCTTGACCATTCAAAAGCTTTTCCTGAATTTGGGGAAGCATGTTGAAATAGCCAGCTGTGAACCACCAGTTGATTTTAGGAGAGTCCAAGAAGGATAAAAGACGCAAAATTGCTGGTTTCTCCGTCGAAGTGTCATTGTTAGGCTGTAAGAGTGGTGTGAATTGCGAAACGGCGTAAACGATTGTGTCCGCATCTTCAGTATTAGAAAACTCTTCAAAAGAATCGAGGTCATGCTGCTTCAATAAGGGTTCTAAAATGAGAGACGAGTCGGCAATAAAACGATGTAAGTTTAAGTCAGGTTCACAAGACTTGTTAGACGTAGGCCATGATAACCTGAAGTTTTGGAAACCTTTGGGCATGGTGGTAGTTAACAACTGGTAAGACAACGAAGAAATGGAGTTATGGACTTTGAAGTAATAGTCGGTTATCTTCTTGTCCTTAAAGACGTAGTATCTGTCCTGGCGGTCGGTGAAATAGTCCTCGGATAAGTTGGCACCACTCAAGATGATCTCATCGTCAATTCCATAAAGTTTCATGTGTTGCAAACCGAAACTTTCATTGAGTCTCTTCGGAGCCCAGTTTTTCTTTAATCCGGATAAATGTGGAGTGTGGTACATGCGGATATCTGCTCTGTGGGCACCATATATCTCCACTAGGGAGACAAGTAACAGAGCCAGGCATGGCAGCTGTGGAGCCTCGCGGGTTCCTCTCAAAGCATCGGTCAAAACATAAACCTTCAAGTCTTCATTTTTTTCCAACGCATCGGCCAAACATTGGACCAACTCATGCTGAGTTTTGCCCAAGTAGAGAGAACTCAAGAAAATACGCTTCTTAGCAGAGGCAATCTTCAACTTAAGCGTGGAATAAAACTCTTTTGGATCTTGAATGATGTCGATATTAGAGCCCTTTGTCATGAATCTTGGAGCTAGAGCATCCAACAGTTTGAACATAGAAGACAATCTTGGGTGAAACGTCGAAGCATGCGCATCATCGAGAACTGGATTGTTCGTTGCGTAACCACGGCCCACAGGGAGCTGGGGCTTGGCTCTAAAGAAGTATGAATACACAGAGCCAATCATTCTATGAGGCGCTAGGTTCAGTATGGTGGACCGAACAATAGGCATACGTACTAGAAACTGAAAGCGAGATAGAACGGCCTTTTCGGACTGTTCGACAGGCAGACTATCAGAAGTAATTTTGGGAGTTGGGGTGATGCGATTAGCAAGAAGATGGACAAATCTTCTGGCTGATGTTTGAAACGTGTGGTTTCCTGTGACAAGGAGGAAGAGCCTGTTGGATCAAGTCAACTGGTGGAGGTGGGACTTTGGGTCCTAGGAGGAAGGATAGCGGGAGGACCAAAAATTCAAAACTTCCAGGGGGGAAAAACAATATTGATAATCTAAACGACACGGTTATCTGTCACAGATTAAAAAGGGTTTTTTTTGTTGTTTACAAACAAAATATGTGGAAAGAGTAAATGTACTGACAAAAAGCGCCAGTTGATAACGTCCATGTTCGTTTTAGGGCAAAATGATAAGAGGGGGCACGGCTGCCAACATAACGGCTGCTTGTGTTCAGGAATGGATGGGTTGAACAAGGGAAGAGCGGGACTGGAAACTGGCGTTTATATATTTTTCCGGAGGTAATTTTTGTTGGTTTCACCTTTGTTTGGAAGTAAGATTTACGATGTTTTCATGGTTCTATTTGGTTGGTTTTCTGTTATTGGCCGTGTAACTGATCTGCTCGTCCCGTCTTGTGACTTACAAGTATACAATTACTACATTAGGAAGTGGAAACTTGTTGTTTTCCATACTGACTTATCTAGTAGAAGTAGACATTGGGTAATTATTTTTATTTTAGTTACTGTTGGTTTGTCAAATTCGATTCCTATTGTTCTTTGGTTTCCTATTTCTCTTGCAGTCTTTGTTAGAATGGGGAGAAGAAACGGGCAGAAGGTCTTACAATGTAAAAGAGAGCTTTTCGTGTTTTTAAGAAACACTGGCGTTGCTTTCGAGAAATTTTTCTAAGTTTATGAGTTTCAAACTTTGAGTTATGGATTATGGTTACGAGATAAACTTCCTGATGCCATAGAATTGGCCACCAGTATGCATTGATCTCCATAACAACACTAAAACTATTTACAAGTATCTATTTAACGAGTACTCTTGATCACCATTACATCTCCATCTTCGACCAAATATGTCTTTCCCACCTTTAGCTGCTTACCTTTGCTCTTTAATGCGTTCTCATCAAGAGGTGCGGACTCGTCCTTCAAATCATCCCATTTATATACCTGTGCAGATACAAAACCTTTTTTGAAGTCAGTGTGAATGGCACCTGCTGCCTCTGGGGCTGTTGATCCTTCCTGGACAGTCCATTGGTGTGCCTCCTTTGGTCCACAAGTGTAGAACGAAATGAGACGTAGAACTTCTCTGATGGAGTCCACGATTGCGGGAAATGCACTGCCTTTGTTTTCATTCGATTTTTTAAAAGTACACAATTCTTCACCTTCAAGTTCATTGAGTTTGGTTTCATAGTCTGCAGAGAAAAGCATAAGTTTGTCTTGTGGACAGTTTTCCTCAATCCAATCCTTAACAGCATCGAGAAATTCGTTACTTCCATTAACGTAGTCTGGAATATTTATGTTAAGAAGGTACACGGTTGGTTTGGCAGTAAGAAGATTCAATGGATTTATGACATCAATTTCATTATCCAGCCATTCTGCCGAAGACGCTTTCGTACCACAATAAAGGGTATCGGAGAGTTTTTCAAGGGTATCAAGTTGAAACTGAACAGCAGTTTTATCCATAAAGGGTTTCTTCAAGTCCTTACGAGCGGTTTCCTTTGCAGTCTCGATATAGTCCAAATCTTTCAAGATCAATTCATCAGTAACAATGGCTATGTCTCTAACAGGGTCCACCGAGTGTTCAATATGGGTTATTTCATCGTCTCTGAAACCTCTAACCACGTGAAAGATTCCATCAACCATACGGATATCGCTCAAGAATTTGTTTCCCAATCCTTGTCCACTGGAAGCGTTACGGGTTAACCCGGCAATGTCATAAACTGTAAGAGAAGTAGGAACTTTCTTTTGAGACTGATACAATTGTTGGTAATGGTTGAGTTTTTCACTTTCAACGACAACAAACGATTTTTCAGCATCAATGGTAGCAAACGGATAATTTGCCGGGTTTCCTAACGTTGATCTAGTGATGGCCTGGAAGAATGTACTTTTTCCAACATTGGCAAGTCCAACAACACCCAGGGATAGATTATTACTGACACGGCCAAGATGTTTCGACTTCTTACTGATTTCCTTTTTCGCAAATGCTCTGCATGATGTGGTGAAGGTTCGTCGAAGCATCATAAGTGTATTCATTGTAGAGTGTGGTACCAAGTATGGAGTCTGTAACTTATGGTGAAAAAACCATGGTGAATGACAACTATGGAACATGATACCTACCATTTGAGAAACAAGGCTTTGTGAAGAAAATAAGAGAACATTTTCCAAATGGTTTTCTCCTATTTCCTTTTTCTTTGACCTTTGAAGTAATGGACAAGTGAAACCCACAGTTCTAATTGGTCTGTTAAGAAGACAAGAAAAGTCCCATTCCTCTTTCACTCCTTGTGTGTGTCTTTTTTTTATGTTTTGTTGTTGCTACGAATATTGTTTCTCTATTTTCTTCTTCCTCTTCTTCTTTTAGATTTCCTCCTTTTGATTCAGATATTGACAAAGATGAATGATTTTACAAAGTGAGCTGAGTCAAAAAGATGAAGCAAACGTATAAAAACTCATAAACAATCATTTTCAATCCATTTAAAAATGAAACAAAAAGAAAATTTGAACCAATAAATGATCTTTTAGAGAAAAATAGTTCCGTTTTCCCATTCACTCTTCAGTATCTATTGGCTGCAAAATAAATTCCTTTTTAGTAAAAAGCTGCAAGAAGCTGCAAGATTGGTGACATTGCGTGAAGCCAAAGAAGAAGGAAAATTTAAAGAACAAATTGATTTGGAAACATTTGCATTAGTTGTTCCTTTTGACATTGTACCAAGATTTGCTTAGGGTATCACAGTTTCTTATAGGTTCATTCTAAGAGACAAACACAACAGTCTCTTAATATAGAAAAACGGAATTGAAAACAAATTGATAAAAATTTTCATCATTGGGAGCAAAACTCAGGGAGATTTAGCACAACCCAGCGAAAATTCGTTTAGCTTAGCGAGATTTCGTATAACTTACTAACTTAATCGTATTACTAAGTACAACAAAATGAAATCTAGCACAACTTAGCGAACCCTATTAAATTACTTATTAATCTTTGTTTGCTCTTTTCCTTTAAAATTCTCTTCCTGAAAGCAATAATATTAACCGACAATCAAGTCTCCAACTAAAGAGGGAATTTTGACAAGTTAGTTTTAACTCTTCTTAATAAAGTGTTTCACTATTTGATCTGTAATTCAGTTAATAACTTGAGTTCGTATAAGTTTTGTAAAAGTTCGTATAAGTTTTGTAAAAGTTCGTAAAAGCTCGTAAAAGTTCGTAAAAGCTCGTAAAAGTTCGTAAAAGCTCGTAAAATCTCGTAAAAGTTCGTAAAAGTTCGTATTTTCACTTACACTTCATTGTAATGGCCCAATTCTGACTACTCCATCTCACTTATCGCATACTTATCCTAAGTCCTTACATTATGTTCCACCACCCCACCTCATGTCACCACCAAAAGAAAAAAGGCAGAGGAAAAGAGTGCCAGTGTCTTGCTTAAATTGCAAAAAAAGAAAAGTGAAATGTGATAAGCTGCGTCCTTGCTCCGGCTGTGTCAAGAATAATGTAGGCCATTTATGTGTCTATGTGGAACCAGTATGGGCTAACAATCTGGCCGAGATTGCAGCAGCAGAGGCGCCGGCCGTCAATAATGAAAGACCGAAAGATCTGGAATACAATTCTGGTCTCGAAACTACTATCGCAAAACAAGAATCAGAGCTCAAGTGCTTGCGTGCTCAGCTAGCCCAACTCAGATCTCAAAAAACCTCTGTTCCTGAACCCACTAGCTTTACCCTAGACTCACAAGGGCTACCACGACCTCCAAATTTCAGCTTAAATGAATGTCCTAATGCTGCTCCAACGATGTTATCTCCCCTGGGTCTGCAATTGTGGCTCAGTTTGCAACTGAATACCACAGTAGTCTCTGTTTTAACCAAGATCCATCCATTTCGAAGCAGAAATAATTCACCAACTGTTGTTATCAATGATCTTTATGGCATGAAGAATTTCGCTGACACTATTGAGCATAATAATAAGAATCCTCCTCCATCACCACTAAGCCTATACTCATGGCTTAATATTATCAGACTTGATCCTCAACTCACAGCTCTTTGGTATAAAATTACAAATTTGCAAAAGTCATACCATCAGTACAAGAATTCGCTACAAAAACAGCTACCAACAGATTCACGTTTTGTTAATTTGAGTTATTCTGCAAATAGCGACTCTAGCTGCAAACATCATACATGTCCGGTTGTAGCTTGTGAATTTAATACTATGTTGGAGGAATCAGATATACGAGTACCGAAAGAAGGCACAAAATCTGAATCCCCCCCTGCTCGTATCACGCTACCTGGAATGCGCCCCTTGAGAGAAGAAGACGAAGACGCCGTAGATATGTTGACTCTGTTGCAGACAATGTGGAGCAAAGTCAAACAACCTTCTCTGATGTCCAGTCCATTGATATACTCTCAACTTGACTTCTTAGTTCGGTTGTATTTCAACAAGACAGAGAGTTGCCCTTACAAACAAGCCATTCTGTCAAATGATGTCGAGTCTCGAAACTTACTACAGTCATTTGAGCTGCAAATCAGAAATTTATTTAAAAGAGATAAAGAAGAAATCAATTTGAATGTCGGCGTCTTCGCCTCAAACATATCTGACGACCAAATGTTGATCTCTTTGCGAGTTAAAGTTGTTTACATGTCAATGCTCTGCATTATTGTGGAGGAAGCAACTGAGAGCTTGCGCTCACAAAACGCAATGTCAAAACAGTACAAACACTCGTTCTCAAATATGTTTCCTCCATCCTTTTTCAGTTCTTCGAACGATAGCTCGAAGCTTTCGGCCTTAGCTGAGATTATAGAGCTCATCAAGCGAATTGGAAAGGCAAGAACTTGCAAAAACGACTTGCAAAATCTGTTGGCTTTCTTATCTTTAGTAATGGCTACTCTTAATTGTCTTTTACAACATTATGGCAAAGAAGACCTCCCATTAAACCTTAGTGAATCTTTCACTACTGTGTTTCAAATCCTCTTAGATGGTATAGAGGCAGATGAAGGGAACCTTCAACTCTGGTGTGACCCTTCTCAAATATTGTTCGAGGGTGGCAATGGAACTGATGAGGAGACCTTGGAATTACGAATTTTGTTTTGCCAATTATGGAGTGATCTTGTTAGAATCATAAACAAGATAAGTTTGAATTTTACTTCAATTCTTAAACATACTAAGAAACTTGACAGACAGGTTTATGATATTCTTAAGGCTATTAATCAGGCGGAAAGAGAAAACGTTCACATAAAATACCTTGATAGTGTTTTCCCCAAAATATCGAGCGAAAGTTCCAGAGGCCTTCCTAACACTCTTAAAGTTGGCTACTTGATTAGTAAGTCATCATACCGATTATTGAATGCAATTCACGGTAATCCAACGACCAGTCAAGTATCAATTTCTGAAGTGTCTTCTCTCTTGTCCCAAATTTCTGTATGGGTAGAGGATATCTCTCTTTCAATGCTTCCATTGGACAAATACTTCGAGTTGAGGCTAATGCTTCAGTACTTAGAGCTTTTCTTTATGACTGTTTTGATCCACCAAGGAGAAGAAATAGGCGATGTTGAACTTGTTTCTAAGCTCATTCCTACCGCGCTTTCGAAATGTTTAGATATTAACAAGTTTCTTCAGGGAAGTTGTGTTCAGTTTGGCAAGACTTTAAACCCAACAACGATCCTAGCTATCATCGCAGAAGCTCTCGGTCGTATGTCTCATTTAGTAGCTGGTCTACTCATTCGATTTCGAGCCGAAAATCAAGGCAAGAACACCCAAATGCCAGAGAAACAGCCGGGGGTCTTGTACTATGGTACAAAATCGAACACCCAAACAAAAATCACCATAACTGTCGACGCCAAGGACAACTTGATTGATGACACAGACAAAACGATATTTTTGCTTGAAAAACACGCTCCGATCGATATTGTGATTAAGAAAACCAAAATCTGGAAGTTTTACACCACTTTTATAAGGAATTCACACAAAATGAATTCTGAGTCTTATGCAAAACTCCACTCGGAAGCACTACAGTCAGGGAAGTTTCTTAATGTGTGTCCTGTCATGCCTTCTTCAAATTATACGGTTTCTGCTACGAGAACTGAAACTGGAGGTTGTCCAGTGGCTCATGATGGCATTTCAGGATTACTAGAACTTAGAGACTCTAGAAATGGGACACCATCAATTTCCAAGATAATCAGTTCAAATAGACCGGAGTCAGCTGGAGCGAAACGATGTCCTGTAACTCATGCGGACTCAAATTTGATACTGAGTAACATGCCCTCCAGAATTGGGCTTGACGCATATCCCTCCATTCCATCGGCCTTTGGAAAGCCTTTATCCAATTTTCTCAATCAACGCACTGTGAGGTCTAGTTCTGGGTCTAGTTCTAATGATACTGGTAACGAATCTACCTCACAGAAACGTCGCCACTCGGATATGCTTGACTCTAGGGGAAGAGTGAACCGTTTTGACGAATCAAATCAGGATAATAATTTTTCGGCAGGGAATTCCAGATGTGCACCTCCACTTTGCGCTAATGATGGATCCACTTTTGCTTCTTCACAAAGACTATCTATGCCCCTGCCACTTACTCCAGCCGGAAAGAAGCTAGAACAGTTGGATGTGATAGATTGGGACAGTCTTCCAGATTTCAATTTTGATTTCATAGGAGACGAAAGTTTAATGTTTCAAGTCAACAATGGAGATATCAGCAATCTTTTATCTGATAGTCTCTATTAATATGTGTTCCCATGTTACACCCTCAATATTGCATCTCTCAAGAAAAAAAAAAAGCAAACTATAAGTGGATGACAAAAAAAAAACGGCTTCACATATACATTAATCACACAATCTTACAATTTAATTTTCCCGGGTGTCAACCGGAGACCTTTGAATTCCCCGGATTTGTTGGATCTGACGCATGAGGAGGGAGTGGACTGAAAAACTCACTTGTAAGCAATATCCGGGCAAAAGAATCCGCGAATTAAATCGCCATGTTCCGTATCCTGTTGGCAGCTAGAAGAGCCTTTGCCACTAGTACAAAGCCTCGAAGACACCGCCTTTGGCCAAAGATCTTCGGGGGTGCAGCTCTCACTGGAGGTGTTCTCTACTACACCAACGACAACTTTCATGATGGAGCGAGACATGCCGCGCTTACCGCAGAGAGAGTTTCTGTAGTGGCCTGGGCAACCATCAAGTGCTTTAAGATTTATAAAGATGTTCTTGGATCACAGTATGTGGACGGGAAAACACAGAAAGAAGCAATGTCTGAAGCGCATCTTAAAGCGGCTAAAATAACCTTAAAAGCATTGGAAACCAATGGTGGAATCTATATCAAATTGGGTCAACACGTGTCTGCTTTGACTTATATTCTTCCACCAGAATGGACAGATACAATGATTCCGTTACAAGACCAATGCCCACGGTCTTCAAGAGAGGACATCGAGAATATGATCCGTAAAGATTTGGGAATGGAATTAACTGAGTATTTTAGTGATTTTGATTGGAATCCTGTCGGTGTTGCATCGTTGGCACAAGTGCACATTGCAACACTTCGACAAAGCGGTGAAAAAGTGGCTGTAAAGTTACAACATCCGCTTTTGGCAGAGTTTGTGCCTTTGGATGTTTACTTGACTCAAACAGTATTTGAGCTCATTTCCAAAGTATTCCCCGAATACCCGTTGACATGGTTAAGTGATGAGCTTCGAAGTTCGATCTTTGTCGAATTAGATTTTGTCAATGAAGCGGAGAATGCACAAAATACAATTTCCCAATTCGCAAACATGCTTAATATCACCTCCTTGAGAGTGCCTCAAATTGTACATAGCGAGAAGCGTATTCTTATCATGGAGTATGTTGCGGGAAAAAGATTAGACGACTTGAAGTACATGAAGGATAATAACATCAATCCAACTGAAGTTTCCTCCTGTCTTTCACACATTTTCAATAACATGATATTTACGCCTAATGTTGGACTTCATTGTGACCCACACTTGGGAAATTTGGCTATTAGAGCGGTTGATCCCTCGCAGAATGTCGGTGGCCACAATTTTGAAATCATCCTTTATGACCACGGATTGTACAGGTACATCCCTCTCCAAATGAAGCGTGACTATTCACATTTCTGGTTGGCTATTTTAGATAACGATGTTCCTAAAATGAAGGAATACGCAAAAAGATTTGCTGGAATCGAAGGTGATCAGAAGTTTAGAGTATTCATCGCCGCGATTACTGGTAGAGACCCATCTACTGCCTTGAAATACGACATTTCAAAAGCCAGGGACCAGTCCGAGATGATAGCCATGCAAGAGCTGTTGTATACTGAGAGTGGTGTTTTGGAGAGCTTGATGGATATTCTTGCCAACATGCCAAGAATAGTTTTACTAATATTGAAGACCAACGATTTAACTAGAAATCTTGATGAAGGTTTGGGGAACTCGCTTGGACCTGAGCGGACATTTCTCATCATGGCAAATTATTGTGCTAAAGACGTTTATGAGGAATCCTTGGAATTTAACAATAAGTTGTACAGACGGTATTCTTGGTCTTGGATTGCTGGTAACATAACAAGCTGGTGTTGTTATAAGAAGAGGATGAGTTCTCTCTTCTTGTATGACTTGGTTGTGTTTTTCCGTAATTTGCGCCAATCTTTCACCAAGTTGGAATTGTAAAATATTCGACCATTATCAGATTAATTCAAGTGTCAGTGCAAGAAAAGGTATATATAAGTATGTGTTTATGATTGTGTTTAAGATGATGCAAAAATAAGTACAACTATATGTGTATGCAAATATATATATTCAGGAAGCAATGCTTAATTGTTTTGTCTGATTTTTTCCAACAAATCAGTGATTCTAGGCCCCATGACTGGTTGTCCTTTCTTTGTACGTTGTGACAAACTTGTCTTCTTAAGCTCTCTAGCCTTTTTACTTTGTTCAATCATCATCCGCTTTTCTCTCACTTTATCGAGTTGTTCTTGTCTGTTATGTTCCTTTCTTTCCCTGGCGAGTTTAGCACGTTCGGCGAAGTTCATTGGTTTTCTTCTTTCTTCTCTTCTCTCTTCTTTTCTGGCGATTTTACCTGCCGAGGATTGACTAGGTAGTGGGCCAGAGCGTCTTATCTTGCTTTGAGAGGAGACTTTTTCGTCATCACTACCAGAAAAATGATTGCCAGCCTCGTTTTCTTGGGATTCTAGCTCAGAAACAGAGCCCTCTGCTTCTTGAGTGTCATCATCTTGTGGGAGTTGGGGTGTTTCGGGAGCACCTTCTTTCTCTAGTAATTTGAAGTAATTCTTTCTTAAACGAGCTCTGTGAACCAAAGATTTCTTAATCTCTTGACTCTTGAACTCTCTCAAGTCCTTATGACGTTGCTTTCCCTGAAAGGGCTTTCTTTTATTGTTAAATTGTTTCATGGTGGAGATGAGGAGTACGCAGTATCGAGATGAGATATGATAACCCAGTATCAAGAGTATTGTAAGAGAGAAACCAGGAAGAAAGGAGTACCCAAAAATGCAAGGTACAGAGTTTAATTATTGTTTATGACAGAAATCAAATGAAAATTTAAGAATGATTACTTTTTGCCACGATTGGGTGCCGTTGTTTTCTTTTTCTTGTGTCTGTATTCTTGCAGCCATCGGGGCCAAAGCAATGCAAAACTGAAGTAGGCTAACTTGAAAAATGAGAAATGCCAAAAACACAAAAAAAGAAAACAAAAGAAGAAAACAGAAAAAGAAAACAGAAAAAGAAAACAGAAAAAGAAAACAAAAGAAGAAAACAGAAAAAGAAAACAGAAAAAGAAAACAGAAAAAGAAAACAAAAGAAGAAAACAGAAAAAGAAAACAGAAAAAGAAAACAGAAAAAGAAAACAGAAAAAGAAAACAAGAAAAACAAACAAAAAGGAAACAAAACAAACAAATCAAAACGACATCTTCTGTACCTTGATCTACAAACTTGGACCTTTCCATCCACAACCGATTCCTTCTTATAGCTAATGATGTCTTGAATTTCGCTTCCAAATCAGCCGCAAGATCCTCTTCAAGACTGAAACTTCCGATACAATTATCATTTTCACAGATTAAATATCCACAGACTGGAGAAAAAAAAGTAGAAACTCTTAGAATAAATTCAAAAAATCACCCAAATCCCCATATATTTTCTTCGTTTGGCTCAGTAATTCTTTCATCTTTCCTAAACCTTCCACCTCCATCATGATACATGTCGTCCTGCACACTGCTTATCAGTAAGTTGATATTGAAACTCACTACCCACTATCTTTCTTCACCAAAGAGCACCTTTTTTTCCATTAAATGAATACAAAAGAACCATTTTTCGGAGATGACGTAACGAAAAAACATCGCTTGCCATGTACACCGGCCGCATTGAAAATCCCAGTTTCCGAAGAAGTTCAACCTACTCGGTTTGAAATGTTGCCCCAAATGAAGGCTCAACGTCCCGCCAGACGCCCATCCATGGAACCTTACTTTCAACTGAGACCTTCCAATATCTCATCATCTCTGTCGTCGTATGCCAAGCTTTCTGATATATTTGATTATCACTACTTGCCCCTGAATGAGTTTGGGAGTGGACTTGTTGATGAAAATGCCATCCAGTCCGATTCTGACACCGAACCCGAGGATGTAGAGAATATCTCTTTTACCGGCACAAAATTTGAAACGGTTTCCGAGAGATTAAGATTTCGCCGGTTTACAGCGGAGTCCCTCGCTCAGGATGCTGACCACGATGACTCGTTGCATTTTAGGACATTCAAGCATAATTCTCGCTCTACTGGAGTCCCCAAGAAAAATGAATCTGCAATTATTTCCGACTATTTTGGAGAGTTGAAGACATCCGAAGAGTTCGATGCCTTATCTGTGACCAAGTACCTTCGTATTGAACCTCCTCAATATAAATTCCACCCAGTGGAATCCCTCGACACACCTTCCAACTTGCAGCTAGCCGAGTATTTGTCGAAATGCTCTAATCCATTGACAAATAAAAATTGCCGTGAATTAAAATTGGGCTTGTCTGCACCAACATGCTCGTTGGCTCGAATGCGGAAGACTAGCGATTCTTTTGAGGGCGTTCAACTTGAACCATTCCTTTGTAATTCAAATGACTTGGAACCTTACAACTTTTTGGTCTGACAACAATCTATAAAGATTAAAAAAATAAAACATCTCTAATATTCAGTTCATGGGAACACTCTTGTAAGAATCTCGAAGGTGATAAGCGTGATAGCTGGAACCAAGATGTTGTCATTAAGACTGGCAGTTCCTTCAGCAATACCACTGACGATGGATACAATAAGCAAGTTTTCCCAGTTATTTACGCGTTGGGATTCGGGCAACACATAGAAATCCACGGCAGCAAAATAAGCAAAAGTGGCCAAAACATATGCCACCGAACCTTCCAAAGTCTTATTGGAGCCTCTCCACTTCGTTTTGCCGAAGTTCTTGCCCACAATGGATGCGAAGGAGTCCCCGAGTCCCAAAGTGGCAAGACCAATGTAAGATCTGATCGAGATTGGGTCTTCAATGGCTGCACTATAAGCAAGAGGGATAGCGACACCTACCAAAAGGAAAATGTAAGACAAGTTCAATGGACCAGACAGATCCTTGTCATCCTGGAACACACGGAGCAGTGCGTCAAGCCATTTGCCCAAGAAGGTAAGCTGGGTGCATCTAAGGAACTCAATAGCCACGAAGACAATGATAGAGCCCATAACAGCGAGGGTGACGAAGTCTGGATCTTGAACCAATGGGTAGGTCAAGGTTCCAACCAATAAAAAGTGCCACACTTTTCTTCTCATATTAAGAGAAAGCGCAGTTGTCTTCGATAAGATGAACATAACGGGCACAGTACCTGCCAACAAGACGAGCCAAGTTGAAAGAAGCTTAGTTCTACTTGAAGACTCAGTAATGTACTTGTAAAGCCAATGGAAGACCTCTTCTGGTGCAACAAAGAGACGGAATTGGTAGTCCGTAGCGTAGTAGAAGGCTCCACAGAAAACACCAACAATCACGACTGACAAAGGCATAGTAACAACACTGGAACCAAGCCACTTGTAAAGTTCGTAGAGTGGATAGGAGGCAGCCAAAGAAATAATGAGAGAGAGAAGTAAAACTCTCAAAATGAAAAGTGGAGTCGTGGTCGTTGTCAATGGAAGAACCTCCAATTGACCAAGGAAGTTGACACATGCCATAGCAATGAAGTGGATCTCAGAGTCACTCAAGGTAGAGGTTCTAGTAACAACACCATCCTTGTCGGTCTTAGTAGATTCATTCCAAGAGTTGAGGGAATAATCAACAGAGAAGTACACCCAAATGACCTTCAAGAACTGGAAAATCTCGAGGGTGTGTTCATCGTTGTACATGTAATAGAACACAAAAGCCGAAACCACCTTTGCAATTGGATGGAGTGATTTGACAGCGAAATTGCTCAAAGCTAAATTGGCCTGGTAAAAGGAGCTCTTGTAATCTGACATCAAGAGGATGAACAGAATAGGAATGAAGAGACTATAGATGGTGTTGAACGCAGGTAAGGAAGGCTTGGGATACAAATCAGGGTTAGCATCGTGCTTTCTTCTCTGAGAGCGATGAGACAAGAACATGGCCAATACATCACCTAAGATGTTAAACCCAGCCGAGTAAATTGCCTCCTCGAAGCCATTTCTTGACAAGTAGAGATAGAAGATATGGGACAAGTATAAACAAAGTAAAACCTGGACACCCTTGGCCAAGTCCATATTTTCATTTAGTAAATCTTGAAATTGGTAAATGAGCTTGAATGGAAGATTTGTGTCGTCGGGAACTGCTTCGAATTGGGCTCCTCCAGCAGAGCCAACTTGGCTGGAAGCATCTGGTGCCGCATCTAATAGATCCAGATGTTGAGAGCCGTTGACGAAAACAGCCGCAGTTGTTCTTTCAGCGGCTGATTTTGGAGCCACAGCGGACTTTCTTTTGGCCATGGTTATGGAAACTATAAGGATCTAGAGGAGTAATCTGAATAATTATGTGATAGTCGACAGGATACCGGCATAAATTATGACATGACAGTGATTCTAACTTGCCGTTGTCGATAATAAAATTTGAATTTTATGAATTAGACTACTCGGCAACAAAACAGTTTTGTCGCTGCTGATGTTTTGGAACTGGGGTGGTTAGGTTTTGTTGGTCCTTTTCACAACTGAATCGTCCTGATTGGGAAACAAAGCAAAGAGTGGTGGAAATAAGGGTATTGCAACTTAGCCTACTTTCAAGTATATAAATGAAAATTTAGATTTAATAGAAAACCGAACAAGACTACATTCTTCGGTGCATTACTTTCCATTGGGCACCTTGTAAGACAATTTTGAACATTATACAAAAAGGGGATTTACAAAACAAAAGCAAAACATAAACAATATATTTCGTTCGATTTAGCACGTTTCGGGAATAAATAACGAAAATTGTCACCAAATGAACCGAATTAGGAACCAAGGGTAAGACCATGGATATTGTAGAGTCAAATTGGTTTCTAACGATAAAGATGGTGTTTGTGGCGTTTCGTATTAAAGAATGTCAATACAAGCATGTATATAATTTTGTTAGAGAGATTCTATTTGGAGACTTTCTGTTTCCAGCATCTATATTTTGAATCGTTGTTGGTAGATTCCTCCTTGGTAGTTACACAATAACTCATCATCGGAGCGAATCTATTTCCAAGTGTTCATTCCTGGATTTTTACAACTCTCCGCCTTACTCACTCCGTTATATTACCCTATGTTGTCAACCACGGCAACTGAAATCTTCGTAGGCGACAGCATGAAAGACTTTGTCAATTAACCACCACAGATCTAAATGATCGCGAAATAACCTCTTAGCCCAGAAGATGAAGATCCCGAAGATTCCTGTCGAAGAGAATGGCATCACTTTTGTTGAATCCTCTATTGAGAAGGGAATTGTCTTGTCCTGTTGAGATCGGACGCATTATCGCAGAAACCAGCGAAATTTCAACACATCTTTGAATCTTTCAATCCGCGATTACCGCTTTCTTCTTTTTCTTTTTTGTCTTTGTGCTCGACGCAACAGTAATAGGTGTGGAAGTTATCCTCGTGTCATCTTGTCCTTCTGTATCAACGGAGATTGGATCCAACTTCGGTACTGCCTCAGTCAGTGTAATCTCGTTTGATTTAGTGGAATGCTTTTCGCTTCTCTTATTTTTCTTTATCTTTTTGATATTTTTTTGAGCCTTCTGCTTCAAGGTTTGTCTCATAGTATCCAAGTCAATGTCATACTCGTAATCTTTAACATCAGAAGCACCAGGCGACTCAATGTTCAAGTTCTCAAGACCGAAGGAATCTATAATGAGTTTGTTTTTCTTCTTTTTCTTCTTTTCCCCCGTTGGAGATGTAATATTGGTTTCCACGTTACCACCCAAAGTTTCCTCCAGCAAAATAACCACCTTTTCCTTCTTAAGTTTCTTTGGTTTCTTTGCACCATTGATGCTTTTTGCAATATTTGAAAAAGAGTCAAGGTTTGCGGGCGACATAGATTCCGACCTTGATGTATCGTCATCGAATTGAAGCAACCTCTGTTTTGATTTGCCGCCCTTGCTTTTGGAGCTTCCTGAAATATAATAAGGATCATCCTTCAATCTTTCTTCTCTTTCTCTTTGGGCTGATTCATCAGGGGTTTGATCTCTGCTTCTTCTGACATCCTCATCTGACAGGCTATCATCATCGGTTGAAATGTCACTATCCTGGAAGCAATATGAAGGAAGGTCGTTGATCTGAGTATCAAGATCCAAATCGTCGGGAATAGAAATATGACTCTGAGCAGTGGCTGAAATTGGGTTCAACTGATAACTTTGAAAAAGCGAAGGTAAAACCTCTGACAAAATTGAAGGAACACTCATAAGCTGATCGTCAAAGCCAGATGTAGGGGCTGAATCTGATTCTGCTTGCGGAACATTTCCATCAGTGACATTCTTCGTAAGTTCTAAACTATTATCTTCGCTTTCTTTGTCACTGTCGTTGTCACTATCGCTGTATTCTTCTTCGCTGCTGTCATCAATGTCGTCGGCTCCAGAAGAGTCCTGACTGTCGTCAGATTCTTGATTCGTTGTTTGCAGAAACTTCTCTGAGTAGTAAGCCATCTCTTCGCTTTTGACTACTAGAATTCCACTTTCGACGTCAAGAGCATCGTAGCACAATCTAAGATATTCCAACCATGAAAGACATCTCTCCTGGACTTCGAAACTGGTATTATTTTGCCAATGCTCCAAAAACGAAACGAGTTTTAAAAGAAAGTATCCAAGTTCAGAAACTTTTCGCTTTGTCATTTTGTCATTTTGCATGTACAAACATTTGTAGTCACTCAAAATGCCACAGAATAGTTTCACAACAGCATCGATCAAAACAGTCAAAACTTCAGGCTCCAGTGATTGGATGATTTTTTGTGAAACAAGAAAATGTTGGCCTTGGTTAAGGTTTTCATCCACGTAGCAGTTGACGAGATTGTTAAAGATACTGACTTTCTGACCAAGAGCGAGGGTTGTGTTTACATCATCATCACAATCAGCACCATCTTCATCTGTAAACCCATAATTGTTAACATACTCTCCCATAATCCAGTATATACTCTTCATTAATAGAGGCGACACTTCTAACGGGAGGGCATTAGTTGTAAACTCTGTAATCACTTTGTTTAAAATAAAAGGACGAATGGAAGGCACCTTGGTGCTCACTGATTTAAATTCGCGACCAAGCAAGAGCGCAATAGTAGTCAGGATCCCCTTGGAAAGCGATGTTGTGTTGGACTTGTTGAATTTGTTTGAATTTGACAAGAGAGTCAAATTTGCGAGCTCCTTCAAAGCAGTAACATACCATTTGAAGTTCGGAATGTTAGCATAATTATCGGCAGAAGCAATTTGAAGAATCTTCTTTGTGATTTCAAGCTTCAAGCCATCTTCAATGACAGCCAGGTGACTATTGGGTACCAACTGCATTAGAAGAGTCTTGACCAAATGAGACATGTTATCTTCAGTAGCCAAGTAATGACATATTTCAAGGGCTTTTCTCTTGATGATCAAGTCACCATCAGTAAGACAATCCATAACAATGTTAGATACGCCTTTCATCTTGTAAATAAAGGAAGGAAAGATCTCCACAATCTTTATCAAAGCCAATAGACCGACGAATTTTAGATTTGAATCTCCAGTTTCAAAGAATTTCATCAAGTGGTCGATGCAAATCTTAGCGACTTCCTTATCTTTAGAAGAACCAGCCGATATCATTGCTCCGTTCACGACACAGTTGATGCATTCATAAACGAGAGATGTTGCTTCAGTTTTCCCGAGAAGGTTCATTATTGAGGGCATTATACGCTTCTTCATACGGGGCTCGATTTTAGACAAGCTTTGAAACAATTTAAGAATACGAATTATAAGCCAGTTGTTGGAGGTATCCTCAAGGATAGAGAAAAACTTAGGCAAATAAGAAACGAAGATGTTAGGATTCTTCTTCGATATTTCACATATGATGGTGATGGTGGAACTGACAACAGCCACATCCGGGTCATCGAGTTTCTCTATCACTCTTGGAAGAGTTGAACGTAGACTGTCTGGGTACTGTAGAAAGACCTTGAAGAGAGCAAGGACAGCTTTTTTCCTAATGTAAGGTTTCGAATGAGAAAGTTTCATCACTACATCATCGAGAATATCTTTGGCAAGTGGAGGGGATACAATGGTGGCTATACCACTGAGAGCTAGGCCCACATCGACATGATTATGAGAGCCGAGGTCCTTCTTAAATTGATTGGTTGCTAAAATAAGAAGTTCCGGTTCATTCTTCAACGATTGCATTGCTGCCAAGTACCCAATTCGTTTTTGTTGGAACTTGGTCGAAGACATGATTTCTAGGATATGGAAGTTACACCAGCTCATATCGAATCCATACATCTCCAAGTATGTGAGTTTGAGAATAGCAGTGGCCTTTACTTCGTGGTCAGTGGTGTTTAGTTCATCACGACACTCATTCACGGCATCATTTAGGAACTCCAGTAAGCTCTCGGGAGACTCTTTCGAATGGGCTCTGATTCCCTTGATGAGGTCACTTAATGACTTCTCCATGGAGATTCCAAACGGTTTGAGCCGGGCCAACACCACCGAACTTTGAATTGGAAACGAAGACATTGGGTGTTGGTGGATCTGTCGAGTCTTGATTAATGTGTGTACACCCTTCTGTATGGAGGTGGAGAGACAACGCACAGCCTGTAGTAGGTCAAGAAATGGTGAACCAATTGTTAAGCAATGGAAACAAACAATTTCAAATAATTTTACTTTGATATATTTACTCGAATTCTTTGATTTCCAACTGGAGTTTGTTAATTATTTCCTACACTATGTGATATACTATGTAGGTGAATAATGTACAATGGTGAATAATGTACAATGTAGATGAACAATACATGAAGGTGAAGTACATACATGAATGATCATGAAGAGGTAGAATCAAAATATGTTGTGCGGGAATTTATAACCTAATTAGGATAAAGAATACAGAAAATATTTATATTTTCCATTAAGTTATGTGAATGTTCTTTTAAATACCCTTTGTCTCTATTGATAGCGTTCGAAGAGGAGCCTGCTGGTGTCAAACCGGGTGCTTGATAGAGGGCTTGAATTAGACATCTTAACCCAAGAAATTTTTAAAAAATAAGGCGAACAATAACTCTGAAAATATACATTTACATTTTTTGCCTTTAGAATTCGACTTTATACCGTGATAATGGGTATTGTCTATCAGTCTCCACAAGGTTGGGGTAAACCTTGAAGTTCTCAGCACCATAATATACTAGCCCACTACATTCTCATAAACAATTATTTTTAAGGCATTGGTATTCGTCATATTATGAATGTAACCACAATCAACAGAATCTCCAATCATGACCTACATGAAGATAATAATGCGCTCGAAACAAGTGATGTCCTATCACTGGTAATGCCTGATATTTCAAGCTCCAAGCATGGTTCTTCAAGTTCTACAAGTACAGAAAACGGGCCAAATTTGCAAAATGGTTCACTTCAAAGTCATAAATTTCATACTACCACGACAGATATATACGGTCAAGACCATAGCAATGGACAGTTGCAACAGGAGATCGATTTGCAGCCAATGCCAACATCAAACATGTCTCACAGAATCGATAAGGATATGATAATTGAGCTGGACTCAACTTCTGACAAAATCAACACTGAAGAACAAATTACAAATGTCGATGAATCTGCATCTCTGCTCAATGCGCACCACATTTCAATCGACAGCGATCTACCGAGTTCAGATCCAGAGGATGATTTTATATCCAGCGATGATGAATCATTGCATGATGTTCTATCCGGAGCTCAGTTCAATGCTATTGGTAGCGGTTCAACGTTTCATGAACATGTGCTGTACTTCGAAAAGGTATTAGATACTGCTTTAGATCTGCGTGAGTTGGACAAGTCTCTTGTCGCACAAGCAAAATTGAGCGGCCAGTTGAACGACACCAATCAAATGCTCTTGGAAAAACAAATAGAGCTTAGGGAAAGCTTAAAAAACCTCCGCGAGTTGTACAGTCGTCACATCACAAGTAAAAGAATCGATACTCTCGAAGCGGACATTAGAGACATCAATTCTCGTATCAGAACGTTGAAGCATGGGCCACAAAAGGCTCTGTTTTTCGGGCAAAGTAAGTTGGGTCTCATGGATAAATATCCCGTTGAGTTCAATCAAGCTCGGGACAAAGTCCTCGAACGGCCTGAAGAATAAATGCAGCCAAATACATAAAAGAAGATTTAATGGAGAAGTGAACTTTTTCTTTGCCTTTTTTCAAAATATCTTAAGATGTGTAAATGAGGCCAATACCATCAAGCCACCGGCCAACATAACCATAAAGGCCAACTACTCTGTGTTGCGACGACGGAGGCTCGAGTGTCGAAAAGTGACCGCCATTAGCATTGCCACACATGTCAGTTTTTCTTCCTCTGTCAGTTTCTATCTGTGCCGCATCAATCCATTGCCCATTACGGAAATTTATCCGGGCAATATTCTCTCCTTGGTGCAACTCAAAATTAGTTGCGTTTCCAGAAGTCTTTCCAATGGTAACAATCCCGGACGGTGAAGTAAAAGAAATACCATCTAACGCATCTCCGTGATGAATTGTAACTCGGGTTACAGCCCCAAAGTCCACTGCAATAAACGACATTTCCCCAGCGGACGAACCTAGTAATTCTCCTTTATAGCCATTAATAAGACCTCTGCCCAATCCAAAATCACTTCGTATCACACTATCTTGAGATGGATAACAACTTTTCCTGAAATCGTCGATGTATAGATCTCCTGCAAGACTTAGGAAGCGTACACTGAAATGGTCTGTAGCCCGGTCCCAACTCTGGTGAAAGTGATAATTGAGTTCTTCGAAATTGAGACAAAGGTCATACTGGAGACCAACTCCACCATAGTTTCGAGGATAATACGCAATATGGTATCTTGCTAAGTCGTCACCAACAAGTTCAATCATGTAAATTCCCGATTGGGATTTGACCGAGACCATTCCTGGCAGGAGGATATACATGGATGGAGTCGGGCCCACATCGTATACGTCCATGGAGGTAGACCGAACTTTACCAAAAGATGGATCATTTTTGTCAATTGGGATGGTGAAGGAGTCATGGTAGAAATAACGTAGAAGATCTCTGATATTCCAATGACAGTTTCGGTCGAACTCGCCATTTTGTCCAATAATTTTGCCCTGGGATTTGTCTCTTTCACAATAAACTTCACGAGTCATGAATTGACGATTCCACCATATATAGTCCCGAAGCATAACACCATCGGTTTGGTGTGGAGAGCCCAACAGGTGTCCAATCTCGTGCATAAAAGCACCAAGACAAATGTTCAAACATTCCCAAGAAGTTCCACATTGGTCTGCGTCATTCGCAACTTCTTTCTTGGAGAGTTTATGGTCATCAAGAAAACTAGGCACTATTTGTGCAAAGGTCAATGGATACGAGTGAAGACCGTGGGAACCAAAAATGGCCATCTTTACTTCTCCTGTTCCACCGCCTAAGGCTGCATGCGTGGAAATGAATTTACCATTCCATGTCGAATCCAAATACATGACAGCACATTGAATTGCAGTGTTCTTCTCACGGTAAGGTTTAATAAGATCACTGTTATTGATCAAGTCAATG
Source organism: Australozyma robnettiae (assembly GCA_030568975.1). NCBI lineage: Eukaryota > Fungi > Ascomycota > Pichiomycetes > Serinales > Metschnikowiaceae > Australozyma > Australozyma robnettiae. Next base: position 22,452 of record JAJMJD010000069.1, read on the forward strand.
GCATGAGAAAACAAAAACCCATTATCTTTTGCACCTTGATATTGTTGCGCATAGTCTGGGTTCCGAAGTTCTTCAACTGTTTTTGGAGATCTTAGAACATGAACCTTCACTTCCGTATGAGACGTAGCCGAGTCTTGATTATAGCCAAAAACCGTCTGGCGGTTTGTTGACTCTTCGATAAATTGAAAAGATCTATTACTTAGACCCAAACGATGGAATTCATCCTGGGTGAATGCCTGCATCATTCTACCTGCTACTTTCAAACGCTGGATGGCAGTGTCTAAATTAGCAACTTCACCTCGATTTAACTTATAGCTAGGCATGTCATAGCGACCATCAGAGTCTCGACCAATTACTACACATAAATGAATAGGTTTATTTTCGGGCAATTCATTGTAATGGAGAGTGAGCCACCCTTTCTCAGCCGTATTGCCGAGTTTATAAGCGAAGCCTTGGTAATCTATGGATCCACTTCCATAGACAGTGACATCGAAATTATTGGGCTCGCCTGGGCTGACATTGACCAATGCCTTGAATTGGCTGTTGTTGACTTCGGCAACTACTGGAGGAAACACTTTGTTAGCATTATTGACGAATTGAATCAACCCTTTTTGAATCGATGTTCTTCCAGAGACTATCACCGTAGGAGAGGACACCACCTCATTGTTGTAGTTGAACTCAACCATTTTGCAGCCAGAGTAAAAAAATTGATCGAAATAGATAGATATTCCAAATTGGCAGAACTTATAAGGTTAGTAGGTTTACCGGTAGGGTTCAATGGGGTATTTTTCGCTAGAAACGATGAGGTATGGGTGGGTAGCTGTCCTCTAAATTAGTGTTCCCAGTACACACACACAAAGAAGCCTGTTTACTTTTTGACATAATCGATACTGAATTAGAAGAGAATAACAGGAGACAATAAGAATAACAATTGAATTTTTCAACTCAAATCCTGATATTATTGATCCAAGATTTCCCTGTGGTCTATTCTTAATGTAAGGGAGCGAACGCAACTAACTGATTTGGTAGAATCGGAGCAAGAACGATATCAAAGTCTTTTCGCAAAGTTGAATCTGAATTTACATATATACACAAATGAATATTTATTTAAAGAAAAGAAATTTCCTTATGTTATTTATGAAGATGAGCAATGTTCCGTCTGGGAATTGGAGTACTGATGAAAATTGCAGTAATAGTTTGCAATTAAGTAAACTTAATTATTGCAAACAATGGGACTTTAATAAAAGAAAGGTGTAGCAAACACAAAAGAACAATTCTTTGAAAATTATTTGGTCCAGGAATATTTTGGCCTGATACGCTTAAACATTAGTGTAGTCTGTCGTGTTTTTGAACAACCCAAGAAAGTGTCTTTGACCCTAAACTAGCGATAACTTTAGATTAAGCTAAATTTGAAGCAAAATCAGCAATATTGTACACTAAGAGGAAAATTTCGCCCATTCATTGCTGCTTCTATGGATGGGTCTTGTCATAAAAGAAGAAATAAGCGATAAAGAAACAATCGATAAAGAAAGATGAAAATATGAAGAAGAGAAGAAAATCCATCGGCTGCGAAATCTTGATCGAATATAGTAGATCCAATAATTAAGGATCGAAGATATATGTGTATGCCTTTGTATATACTGATTTTGATGGAATGGGGGTTATGCTCTTTGCTATTGAGTTTACCTTTCATCCTTATGGATTGTCAGTAATATACTTCAACCTAAAACAAAATACTTCAAAAGGCAATATTAATTGTATTTGACTATCTGTTTGATAGTCTGAAGTGTTATCTTGGAAGGTATGTTGGCTTGTATCTTTTCATAAAGCAACAAAGCAGATAAGCAATATGACCAAACGAAATATGATCAAGAAACACTTTGTCTGGTTTGAAGCCTTAAATAGTAATTGCATCTAAAACAATGACAAGAGAGCAATTTGCAACGTAATAAGTGCTGTAGAGGTAGAAAGAGCTCCAGCCAGTCCATTGGAACTAGTCAATGTACTTGTAGTATTGGAGCTCAGAATAACCTCGGAAAATAAATCAATTGAACGATCCAGGGAGTTATTGGCGTCACCAAATATACGGGGCGCCTTTTCTCATAAGTTTATAAGTACCGTTTGGAATGGCAGCACCGTTTGGAATGGCAGCACCGTTTCCAAAGCGTGGAATTCAATAGTTGAAATACTAATGAAAGGAGAAATACATTCAGCATAGAAAATTAACGATTCCGAAGGTACATTGAAAGGCCCTGAGTATCCATTTTGGCCAACAACAGGAGGGTATTGATTTGCAAGAAGATCGTAAGCCCGACCAAATCAAATTGTCCCACGATTCTTAGGTATCCAATATGTTCTTGATCACTATATCTTCCCAAAAAGCAACAAAGCAGATCTTTTTCAAAGTTGTTTGAACAGCTAAAGGTTCCTTTACGGACGAATTTGAAGAAATATGCCCTTTGGGATCTAATGATCGTTTGAAATTGGTAACCCAATATTTTAAACACACAGACATCGATAATACAGTAAAGAGAAACCAGAATTTCCGAACAAAACGAGCGTTTAACGTTTTCATAACTAAGTGCTCAAAAACCATAAGAGAAGGGAAAGTTCCTAACAATCCATCTACTTCTCATAGATCCATCTACTTCTCATCAAAAGTTCACAAAATTTCAACAGCTAAGAAGCTCATAAAATTCATGATAGTTTTCAAAGAATACAATTCCGTTTCTGACGTTTCCATAGTCTCTTCACATGGATCTACAATTCACAAGACCTTCCACACATTTCTTGCCAACGGAACAAGAATCCTTTAATTTCTATAGAATTCAATCTATTTTTCTCCTCCAATAATTCGAAGGAGATTTAGTCCGACTTTTCTAAATCTGCTCCATAGAGCTATTCGAATAGAGGAACTCTGAACAACGTATGCCCCGAAAAACAGAAACATATATCATAAAGAAAAACAATTTCGAAATGTGGCCAAAAAAGCTTAAAGCAGAAGCAGAAAAGCATTCAAATAGTAACATTGATATCAATATTTCCTCTTCTCATCGCATTTGTTTTCAACCCATATTCATTCCACACCCCAGTACCCATACACACTGAGGGTATGTCTGTTCACAGCCATAGAGCCATGTTCATCAAGAAAATCGCCATTCAAGGGTTCAAGACCTATAGAAACACAACAACAATCGAGGACCTCTCACCTAATCTTAATGTTGTAGTGGGCCGTAATGGTCTGGGGAAATCCAACTTCTTTTCAGCTATCCGTTTTGTCTTGTCTGATGCTTACACTCATATGACGCGTGAAGAACGCCAGGGCTTGATCCATGAAGGCTCAGATACGGTACTATCTGCTTATGTGGAGGTTGTTTTCGATAATTCGGACCGGAGATTCCCCATTCAAAGAGATGAAGTCATCATTAGACGGACCATAGGCTTGAAGAAGGATGACTATGCCCTAGATGGAAGATCTGTGACGCGTTCAGACGTGATGAACTTGTTGGAGAGCGCAGGATTCTCTCGTCTGAACCCATACTATATTGTTCCTCAAGGAAAAATCACAGCTTTGACCAATTCTAAAGATTCTGAGCGGCTTCAGTTATTGAAGGAAGTCAGTGGTGCCAAGATGTTCGAGACAAAACTTCGAGAATCCAGCAAGGAAATGACAAATTCAAAATATAAAATGGACCGTGTAGATGAGTCCATGCTGAAATTGGCTGAAAAATTGTCCGATTTACAAATGGAACTGGATGACTTGACTCACTTTCAATCTTTAGATAGGCAGCGTAAAGTCTATGAGTTCAATTTGTTTGATAGAGAATTGAACTCCGTTACAACTCTGATCGAAACTAAAGATATCGCTTACGAAGAAATTGTCGATACGTCCAAGAAAGATATCCAAGATCTCGAGAAGCGTGAGACCTTATGCCTGAAGTTACAGACTAACATTGACGAAGCGCTAGCCTCTTTGAAAATGATCAAACTTGAAAAAGAGCAGAGCCTCGCTGAATATAATAAACTCTGCGAAACCTTGGCGAATAAAGAGGTTTTCAAACAAGAGCTATCGAAGAGCATTTCTACCGCACAAGAGTCTGTTGAAGATACCAAGGCCAAATCTCATGCTCTCACAGAGCTGATCAAAATTAATGAAAAAAAAATCGCACAATTGCAACCGGAATTTACAAGAAAGAAAGATGAGGAACATATTCTAAAGGAAAAACTCAATTATCTTCTTCGTGAGCAGCGATCTTTATACGCTAAACAGGCAATGTTTCTGGAATTTACAACCAAGGTGCAAAGAGATGTTTGGTTAAGAGAGGAAATTTCGTCCTTACGCAAAGATCTCCTTCTTAGAACAAATCAAGTTGAAGAGGACTCGCGTACTCTAGAAAACGACGAAAATGACTCTGCTAAGTACCAAGTTGAGATTGAAGACTTGGAGTCACGTCTAAATGACGCCGGCTATAGAGAGAAGTTGGAGCTGTTGGAGGAATCCTTAAGGATGGTTAGAATAAACCATTCAAGTCTTTTAGAGGAACGGAAAACACATTGGAGAAAAGAAATTCAGCTTAAGTCGCTCCGTGATCTGACAGAGCATGAACTCCAGAATGTGAATCATAAGGTTGTTCAAACAATGGATCGATTCTTAGCAAAGGCGCTAGAATCAGTGAGTCAAATAGCTGAACGATTGAATCTTCAAGATTCAGTGTATGGCCCATTAGTTGATCTATTTTCTGTATCGGAGAAGTACAAAACTGCAGTCGAGGTTGTGGCTGGAAACTCTCTCTTTCATGTCGTTGTTGACACAGATGAAACCGCCCTGATACTTATGAAAGAATTGAGTAGAATTAATGCCGGAAGAATCACTCTCATGCCTTTGAATCGAATTCAAAACACTCAGATCGAATTTCCCGAGCAGGAAGAGCATGAGTTTATTCCACTCATCAAAAAGTTGAAATACCCGGAATATGCAGCCGGTGCCATTCTGCAAGTGTTTGGAAAGAGCATTGTTTGTAACAATTTGCAAAGAGGGTTTGAATTGTCTCGCCAACATGGACTCAATGCGGTTACTCTCGATGGTGACCGCGTAGATACTAGAGGCTTGATAAGTGGAGGATACAGAAAGTTCAAGCACTCAAGATTGGACGTCCTCAAACTTCAAGCAAAGAAACGGATGGAGCTAGCAGAGTTGAAAAAGGAAGTACAAGATTGTTCAATCGCTTTAGAAGAATTCTCGCAACTGATTCAAAAAGCCAACGCCGATTTAGAGAATGCTATAAGTAGCCTTGAGAAGCACAGAGGTTCTCTTGACCCCCTTAATCTTGCACATTCTCGCTTACTCGAACAAAAGAAAAGTTTGGATAGAAGTATCCATACGCGCCGGAAGAATAAGATAGTCTCTCTTTCTGTCATTCAAAGTCTTCAAGGAAAGATTGAATCATATGAGAGGCAACTCGTGAGTGACTTCTCTCAAGCACTCTCAGATGAGGAGTTGGACAAACTCAGTTCCATGAACACAGAACTATCAGAAGTTGAGATCCAATACAACGACGTTGTCGCCGAGGTGACTGCAATTGAAACACAGATTTCAGAGTCGGAAGATGAAAATGCTCACCTTGCAGAACAGCTCAAACAACTTCACACCGATGATGAGACAATTACAGTTGGCGAGCAAGGATTTGAATTGCTGGTAATTGCTGGAGAAATTGAATCTCTCACGAAGCAAGTTAATAAAAGCCAAGATACTTTGAAAAGCAGTGAAAGAGAAGAAAGCAAAATCGACGATAATTTGAAGCGTCTCAATTCTCAACTTGAAAAAGCAAATAAGCAACAGGCTGCTACCGTTAAAAAACTCGAAAGTGTCAGTAAAGTTGCTGAAAAACTTCTTTCGGATAAGGCACTTTTGAACACAAGAAGAGAAGAATTGCAAGAGAAGATTCGAGACTTGGGTGTTTTACCAGAAGAGGCCTTCCAGCTGGATAATTTCGAAGAGTTAAGCATGGATGAGCTTCTTTCGAATTTGACGGAAGTGAACACTGAATTGAAGAAGTATGCCCACATTAACAAAAAGGCCATGGATCAATTTAGCACCTTTGCACGCGAGAGGGAGGCACTTGTCGAACGTAAAGCAGACCTCGAGAAGTCTAAAGAGTCAATTGAAAGCTTGGTTGATTCCCTTAAACAACAAAAGGATGCTGCTATCCTGAAAAGCTTCAAGGAGGTTTCTCAAAGTTTCAGTGAGATTTTCGAAAAACTTGTTCCAAATGGTCGTGGGCAGTTAAAAATAGTCACTAAAGGCGATACTGAGGGACAAGGTAGCGAAAACGAGAGCAACATCGATAACTGCACTGGAGTCTCCATAATCGTGTCTTTCAACTCCAAGAATGACGAACAACAACACATTGAGCAGCTTTCTGGAGGCCAGAAGTCTCTTTGTGCCATTGCACTTATTCTCGCGATCCAAAAATGCGACCCAGCACCATTCTACTTGTTTGATGAGATCGATGCCAATTTGGATACCCAATATCGTACCGCTGTTGCTGGAATGCTTCACACATTGGCTGCAAATGCACAGTTCATCTGCACTACGTTCAGGCCAGAGATGCTCGAAGTAGCCAACACTTACTACGGAGTATCATTTGATAACAAAGTCAGTACCGTTCTGGAAATTGACCAGAATGAGGCGCTTTTATTTGTGGAGGGACAAAAATGAATATAACTTGCTTCCATGGTCTGAACTATGCTCCTTCTGAAAACTCCCATAAGAGTATACCTATTCACACGCAACGGGTTATCTGCAGTACCGATAAACCCTTCGTTTAACAGTCCGAGCCTATGGATGTAGGTGGGGGAATAGACGCTCTGTGGCCCGTTATTCATTGCAAATCTTGTGGCCAGTTTACTTCACTGCACTCTTTCTTGCTTCAGCAATTCACCGGGAAATGTCAACCGAAACTTCTGTATTACAGCAGCAAAGTTCACGAGCGGTAAAAGTGCTTCTGCGTGACGTGATCGCCAACCTCATCGGTCTGGGTAAAGCAGTGGTGATCTATAAGAACAATGTCTTGAATCTCACTCCATGGATCAAGTATCATCCGGGTGGAGATAAAGCAGTGTATCATATGGTCGGAAGAGATGCTACTGATGAGATGGAGGTGTATCATTCTGAAGAGGTCATTAATATGTTCACAAAATGGCGTATCGGCATGATAGACCATCCATGGGAGAATATGCTTCCTCCGATTCAAGGAGGTGTATACGAGCGAAACATAGAAAAGAAAATAGGAGGAAAATCTAGTTCCAGCTCCCCGATGTCCTCGGCTGGTGCTGTGGAAGGACCTGTGATTCCTGTTGTTCCCCAGGGCGTTTCTTACATTGATATTAAAGATCAAGACATCTATTACCCCATAACTGATAAAGATGTGGTGGTAGATCCAAAGCAAATCATGGAGCTGTACGAAAATGGTATTACACGTTCTGAGTTGTTACTGCTTCCTTCACTTGACTATAAGACACAGAATGACATAAAGGACAAGTACCACAAACTTCATGCCCGGATAATACGCGCTGGGTTGTACAAATGCCATTATGGCAACTATGTACGAGAAATTATCAAGATTTGCTCGATTTTCTTATATTCATTCTGCTTTCTCCGTATCAAGCAATACGTACTCAGTGGTATTTTCATCGGCATGGCATTTCATCAAATGACGTTCATAGCTCATGATGCTGGTCATGTGTCTCTTTCGCACAATTATCAAATCGATAACATTTTCGGCATGATCATCGCAGACTGGTTCGGTGGTCTAAGCTTGGGATGGTGGAAACGGAATCACAATGTTCACCATCTTGTCACAAACGACCCAGTTCATGACCCTGATATTCAACATTTGCCTTTCTTCGCTGTGACAACTCGGCTTTTCAACAACGTATACTCGACGTATTATGATAAGTTCTTGTGGTTCGATGCGTTCGCTCAAAAGGTTATTCCGTACCAAAATTACTTGTACTACCCCATCTTGACATTTGGCCGTTTTAATTTATACAGATTGTCTTGGACCTATTTGCTCTTAGGTCAAGGTCCCAAACATGGCCCAGCTGCATGGTTCAGATACTTCGAGCTCGCAGGATTGTCTTTCTTTTTCTATTGGTTCTTTTATTTGGTAGTTGGCGGAATCGATGGCAATTGGAACAAATTCAAGTATGTCATGGTGAGCCATATGAGCACCATGTTGGTTCATGTCCAAATCACGTTATCTCATTTCGCCATGTCAACATCAGATCTTGGTGTGAGTGAGAGTTTTCCTTCCAGACAGTTGAGAACGAGTATGGATGTCGACTGTCCGGAATGGCTCGACTTCTTGCATGGTGGGCTTCAGTTTCAAGCAATTCATCATTTATTTCCTCGTCTTCCACGTCATAACTTACGGAAGGCACAATCCTATGTCATTGACTTCTGTAAGGAGGTGGGATTACCTTACTCTATTTATGGGTTTGGAAAAGGCAATGAAATTGTCATTAGCAAGTTGGGTGAAATCGGTAAACAGTGTTCAATTATGTTGGATTGCACAAACAAAATGAGAAAAGATCAAATATTTGATATAGAATGAATTCACTGCAAGGTTATATGGTTTGAAATGTTTTCGTAACTGCTTTGTCATGATGCAAAATGATGCAGTTAGGGTCGTTTAGATGGGTGGTGGTTCAAGGGCAGGCATTAAGGTCAATAAGGGATTCCGACAGCAAGTACTGAATGAAATCTAGAACCACATTGTTTTCATTTTCAAAATAGTCCTTTTGAACAAGGTTTTTGAATAGAGAGCCTTTTGCTGGGTTGTTCTTGAACCTTTGGGGGACCTTCACCGATAATCCATTAATCATTCTTGTCCCTGGCTCAAGAGCACTTTCATGGGAGTTTTTGCACTTATTACCAAATTTGCAACGACCTGATTTAGCAAAGAAGCGACAAACCTGTTTGTTCAACTTTACCTCTTTCGTAGGTTGAGCTGGGGCTAAAGCTTGTTGCCTCTCTGCTTTTGCCGCAATATTTTTCCGCGTGGGCCAATTTTTCTTACGTTCTTCGATCCATTTTGCAATATCTTCATCTGTCTGGAGAGAGATTGTTGTTCCTTCGATATAGATCGGCTCAGTGGCTCTAGAGGAAGAAGGTTCAAGAATCTTTACTTTAGCAGCAATATCTTTGTCATCAGTGATCTGGGAATTTGCAGATAGGCCAGAAATGACGTCTAAAGGAGCCGGTTGAAGTTCTACCGTGTCATTTATTTCATTTGTTGTACATTGCGAGGAGGCCAGCTCGTCTATAGATGTAGCACAAGAAACAGAGGAAGAAAGTGTATTGGGAAGATGAGTGGGGAGATCCAGCCAATCAGCAATAGGACCCGATACTCGATTTCGTTTCGATGGTCCAGCCAGTTGATATGAACCAGATCTTTTCTGAGCACCAAACCGATTCATTGACCAAGTACTGGAGGAGGTGCACTAGGGGGGTGGGCGATGAGCATCTCATCGCTTAGGAAAGTACAAGAATGAAGAAAGTGGACGTTTATTGTACTTTTTAGGAAAATTCAAAATGAAATTTCCAAATGTTTTAGCAATTGAAACTATTGCCTTCTTTATATTTTTGTTCTTGTTGATCTGCATTGTTCAATATTACTTTGGTTCTACATAGATACTTCTGTCACTAGATGTTACTAAGCCACCATACTGGGATTCACCATTTTACCCAGCCATGATATTTTTAACGGTCCCAAAAAATGAGATTGCAAGTTCCAAAAATAGAATTTTCATTCACTATTGGCTTACTTCCAAGTATAGATAGAAGCTGTCAAATACTATTGGAAACAAGTAGAAGTAGCACATGAGATTTGATAAACAGAAAATTTCTTTTCCGCAAGAAACTCCTTTTGATTCTCAAGATAAAGAAACCTATAATTGTACTTTTGGAATATAGGGTGAACATTATGAACCTTAATAACTTGCCCTTAACAACCTAATAGTTACCAAGCCTAGTAGTTACCAAGCCTAATACAAACATAGTACGAAACGTAATAACCTACCCAAATACAATAATTAACAACACAACAATGAAGATACTGAATGATTAGCAAATTCAGTACAAAAAACTTAATACAAATAATTCAATACTTAACAAATTCAATACAAAAAAATCAATACAAAAAAATTACAAAATAGTCACTAACTAATAAATTCAATACTTAACAAAGTCATTACAAAAACTCAAAGAATTCAACAACTAAAGAATTCAACATCTAAAAAATTCATTAAAGAAAAAGTTCAATTACAAAAAAAATGACATTTTTTATTCTAATTAAGACCATTTCCACTTGATAATCCAAATCTCTTTCCTTCGTACTATTAACAATAAGAAACAATCGTATCAACATTACAGTGATGCAAATATGTCAAACATCGTAGCCTCGCAGAAATTTACTGCATTGAGCAGAAAACTACCTCATCCTTTGTCTGGCTTAGCTTCTCCCTGACCAGGCAGACTATTTTTGGACGCTTTCTGCAGGACAACCTTGTCGCTGCAACATCCGTTTCTCAGCTAATGCCTAATTGGGAAGAGGACTAGAAGTTGAGTAGGGATTATTTATATAGCCCTGGCGCGCACCTTTTTCTGCGAGGCTAAAATTCGAAATGGTATGTTTCCAAACTGACATATTCTTATTATTGTGACTATTTCAAGGGGAAACAATGTATTTTCGTTCTAGTTTTTTTTAATTTTCTAAGCTCATGAACCATTGAACCTTCTATTCTTTTTTCTCTGGCCTTTCTGGTGTGTTCTATTTCAACTGAGTGGTAGCCCGGCTACACCGTTTGGGCCGTTTGTTGACATGCCCGAACTATTGTTTCACCATAATCTAACAGCGAATGGTCATTTACCATTCGGCACTTGAGTATTTGCCTTTTATCATAACGGATACAGGAGTAAACTCTCTTTTGTGACTATATCCTGAAGGGATAAAGGGGGTAAGAGGAATGGGGTGAGAGAGAGACACACAGAGAGAATGGGAAAAATGATACAAAGATATAACTGTGCAAAGAAAAAGACAGAAATCATTACAAGATTCGAACTTTCGAGTTCTGTTAATGTTCACGATGCTCATATTCATCCTCAAGTGCCATCTCTTCCCTAGATCATTCTGGTCAAGAACATTCGTTCAGGCTTCAACAGAACAATAAAACTAACTTCAGGCTTACTATCAACAGGGTCCTCCTCCTCAACAAGGCGGCTACTATCAACAAGGTCCTCCTCAAGGATACTACCAACAACAACAACAACCAGTCTATGTTCAACAAGCTCCTCCACAACAGAACAATTCGGGATGTTGCGGTTCCTTCTGTGGCTGTTGCGCAGCTATCTTGTGTTGTTGCTGTGCAGAAGGCTGTTTGGAAGCTATTTGTGGTTAAGAAGCCAATAATCAATTTTACTTTCGCTCAAGATAAAATCAAACAATAAACAAATCTACCCATGCAAAAAGCTTGATAAATGTTAAACTGTAAGTACTTCAATAGAAGGCATCATAAAACCGAAGCCATCAAAAAGGAAACCATCAAAATCTTATCCACGGTCTTAAGACCTGATGTTTAAGACAAGGGTGTTTGAAAACTCTACAAGAACAAATCTTATTGCTTTATCATCATGAAAAAACTACATTAGATTCAAGAATTCCATTTATTGGCCATCGAAGATCATGAAGTGCAGATTTAGTTCTTCTTCTTGGAAGAGGTGCTGTTCTTTGGCAACTCTTTAGCGAAAGGAAGGAACTCTGGAGCACCAGGCATGTAGGGTCTCAAAACCTCAGGAACAATAATACCATCTTCTTGCTGGTAGTTCTCCAAGATACAACACAAAGCTCTCTCGGTGGCAGACAAGGTGGAGTTCAAACAGTGAACGTACTTCTTGTCAATTTGGTTTTGTTGTTTGATACCACATCTAATTTCCAAGTTTCTGGATTGGTAGTCAGTACAGTTGGAACAGGAGACCAACTCCTTGTACTCCTTTTGGAATGGGAACCATGCCTCCAAGTCAAACTTCTTGGCAGCAGCGTTGTTCAACTCACCGGAGACAATACCAACGACTCTGTATGGCAAACCAAGAGATTGGTAGAACTCCTCAGAGTTCTCAATCATGCGGTCGAACTCCTCCCAAGACTTCTCAGGCTCAGTCAAGACAAATTGTTCAATCTTCTCAAAAGCGTGGACTCTGAAGATACCCCAAGCATCCTTACCATGCGAACCAGCCTCTCTTCTGAAACAAGAAGAGTAACCAGCGTATCTAATCGGCAATTGCTCAGCAGGGCTCTCGAACCATTCACCAGAGTGGTAAGCAGAGATTGGTTGTTCGGATGTGGCAATCAAGTACTTCTCATCCTCACCGTCAATGACCTTGTACAACTCCTCGTCGAATTGGGACAACTGAGCGGTTTTGGCCATGACCTCTTTGTTCATCATAACAGGGGCTTGCAATGGGATGTAACCCTTACCGTGCAAGAAAGACAAACCATAGTTAATCAAAGCTTGGTTTAAGAAGACACCCCATTGTCTCAAGAAGTAACCACGGTGACCAACAATCTTGACACCTCTCTCAGGGTCGTAGCCGTCCAATCTCAAGAGAACTTCATGGTGAGACAAAGCAGCTGGAGCACCAGTAGCAGCAGCAATTTGGCCAATCTCTGGGCAGGACTCAGGCTTCCAAGTGCGGACAATTTCATTGTTAGCCTCGTCATTAGAGACAACAACACTCTCGTGAACCAAGTTACCGACCTGGTTGACCTTGTATCTCAAATCGGCATCAGCCTTTTGCTCAGCTTCGGTCAAAGCCTTCTTCTCGGCAGTAAGAGAGTCCTTTTCAGCCAACAACTCAGTAGCATCTTCCTTGGCCTTGAATTTTTGACCAATCAGCTTTTGTAGAGCATTGAGCTTCTTGTTGAGAGCATCCAAGTCGAATCTGACCTTAGTCCAGTTCTTGTACTCCAGGATGATCTCATCCACGAGCTCAACAGAGTCACCTCTTTTTTTCTGGGACTCTTTGATTTGGTCTGGGTTACCACCCTTTTCGACGAGAAATGCGTTAATGTCCAACATATTGGAGGTAATACTCAAGCAGTTAAGATCTGTCTGGGGGAGTTTCTTCACTTGTCTTTTTTTGTAGCAGCTGTTCGCTGTTTGTGTGCAGGACCAAGTGAATTCTTCAAACCAAGTTTCAAGAAGCTGAGTGGTGTGAGTACTGGGTGATTATAATTGAAGATAGGACAAATTTAGGGAAAAAGTTACGTTTTTGATTGCTTGATTTTCTTGAATTTTAGGATTTCGGAATTTTTGTCTGCTGGAAGGTTTTGTTTGTTACGAGGTTTCATGATTCTTCAGAGGTCGGAAAGAGGACCATTTGAACCAGATGAGGAAGAAATGAGAAAGGAAAAGGAAAATAAGTCGAAGCAAACAAAAGGTGAAGACAATCTATTTTTGATAAAAGATTGGAAATATCTTTTTTCTTTCAAAGATCCAGGAGTATTGTAAGTTCATAGTCTGTCTATATCCATCACTTAGCCCTATGTAGCCTGTGGTCTGTATTCTGTAGTATGTAGCCTGTAGCCTGTAGCCTTTAGCCTGTAGTCTGTGTCTGTAGTCTGTGGTCTGTGTCTGTAGTGTAGTCTGTAGTCTGTGGTCTATACTCAGTACTATGCACTGTACACATTCTAAACTATATACCATACACTCTATTTACTGTTCTCTATCTACTTTACTCTATTTACTGTTCTCTATGTAACCCTACACACTAACAGTGCTCAAGATACTCCACATACATCAACGTCTCTCATAATCGAATTCACAATTCTTATTACCAGAAAATACAAAAATTCAATGGCTCGGTATAGATGCAGTCGCTTCTTGTAGAAAGAGCCACAAACACAATTCTGGCCCATTCATTTGCTGCAACAGCTACAGAGTCTCTCTATTCATCTCTATCTCAGTCTACCAAAGAATTGTTTCCTGAAAAGTGCCACACTGCCTCAGTCAATGCGCTAGCAATAGAGAATATCGATCATCGTTACTTGTTGAGTGGGTCAGGTGACTCGCTGATCAATTTATGGGATCTTAAAGACGATTCCAATGGTGGTGAAGCCCAGTATGCTGCAATAGCGACCATTCCAAGGAAATCAGTGCACAATTTCGGCATTTCGGCAATTAAATGGTGGCCACAAGACACTGGGATGTTCTTTTCTGCATCGTTTGATCATACAGTAAAAGTTTGGGATACAAATACCTTGGAGGTGGTTCACTCATTCGATTTGAATAATCGTGTGTATGCTATCGATGTCAACGGGAGCCAAACAAATCAATTTTCATCACAGGCACTCATTGCGTCTGCAAGTGACCAACCTTTTATAAGGCTCCTTGATATTCGATCGGCATCCAGTGCTCACACATTGTCTGGCCACAAGGGTAAGACACTTGTAGTGGCCTGGCACCCACAAAATTCATATATTTTAGCGTCGGGAGGTCATGATGGCGAAACAAAGATCTGGGATATTCGTAGAAGCAAAAGCTGTTTGGCCCGTTTGGATATGAACAAGACAAACTCTCGTAGTGTAGCTATGGACTCCCTTAATCTAGGATCCACAACCGTCAAAGCTCATCTGGGTCCTGTCAATTCGGTGGTGTGGGACCAATTGGGGCACTTATTATACACTGCTGGTAATGACGATAAAGTCCGTGTTTGGGACATGCTTTCAACCACATGTCCGCCTTTGAACAAGTTGATTAACTTTGGTCCTCTTACCAGGAACAAGTACCTCCAAACCCTTCCCATGGTTCTTAGTCCGCGTAACGAAACGGAAATTCAGTACTTGCTTTTCGCATCAGATAGTGGTTATATTCTTGTTTTTCGCGCTCTAGATGGTAAACTTGTTACCAGGTTACTGCGCCATGGTTCAAAAAAAACCGTTCGTGCAACACTGTTGGTCTATGCTGGCGACTTTTCCGGAAACTATTATTCTGGCTGTCAAGATGGTGACATAATTGCTTGGAGTAGTGAACGAGGCGATGAAGATCTAATACAGCATGGATTCTCTCTTCCTAATTTTCCGGAACAAACCCTGGATTCTGAAGAAGTGAAATTGTCACTCTCTGATCTCTACGATGATCCATACTTCAAGAAACATCATAAATCTACTTGACATGAATAGAAAAAATTAAACGAAGTTTGTTCAATTCTTAAGTTTTTCTTTTCTTCAGTCTTCAATCGAGGTCTTTTGTTCTAACCCTAGCAGATGATCCATCACTTGAGACATCCTTTAATGAACAAGCCAATGTAATTAGAAATGCCGGTCCCATGCAAAAAAAGCCAGTCTTTTGAAAAAATAATTATGCTGTACAGAATCCAAATAATATAAATTCAGAGGTTCTGCTTTGAAAAAATGTTATTTTTTTTTCAATTCCACTGCTTGAAGTTTCTTCAGTTACTCCAGATCCAGCCAAAGATACTCCTTCCTACACCTACTCAATCGTACTCCCATATTAAAACCCCAAAATGAAGCTTAAACTTCAAGTGGTTCTTATTCCTGTGACCATGGCCGATGTCGAAACGGCCAAGGTCCTATCATACAAGAAATTTCTACATTTGGCTGACCCGAAAAGTACAATCGGAGAAGTATGCGATGCCTTGGTGGGACGCTACTACAAACTATACCCTGACGCCAAACAACTCCGTGTTGAGGGCGTACAAGACAACAATCGATGTGATCTTGATCCTGATTTTTGTGCTGAAGATGTTTTTTCAAGTGGAGACACACTACGAATCATTTGTGACAACCTATTGATGGATCTGGTTGGTACCAACACCTTTCTTGATGCTAACAGTGAAAATTCGCTTTCGAATTTAACTTCGATGGCTCAAAGCTACCGTAAACGTCCCACTCTGCCCGATTTCAGCCACGAAGATAGTCAGATGTCGAAGAGATCAAGAACTATCTGGGGTGTTCGTCTGGCATCATCTCTGTTTGTAACCAACACAAGTAATGTAAACATTAGCGGCATTGGAAAACTTATCGACAAAAACGTTTCAATTAACCATATTCCTCAGCCGGAATCTCCAACTCTCTTACCTCCACCAGAAGATGACCTACGGTCCAAGATTATACCTAACAAAAGGCTGTCTCCAAACTCTTATCAAGGGAAGCGCATAACATCAGGAATGCTTCATATGCCTATTGGAAATGCGTCTCCTACGTTTAATGGTGCATCAAATACAACTACTACAAAGGTTGCTTTCAGCGATAATGATGAAACTGAAATGAGTCGGATGGAGACTAATTTTTCCAGCATCGCAAAGCCTGTGGGTCCTAATTCTTCTGAAGTAGAAGAGCTAGAAAGCTGCTCCGAAAGTGAACCTGACGTATCTATACATAGACATACCACGGACTCTACACATAATAGGGATTTGGGAAAACAAATCAAACTTCCCCCTCCGCAAGAACTTCAAGGTATCACCCCCTCTAAGAAGGGGCCACTTCTTACACTGACACCCGCCTCTCAAAAACCTAACTCCTTGAAAATCGGGGCTTTTCTGATCGGTAAACCTGATAAACAACATATCAACACAATGCCTAAAACTGACCATGAACCAAAGAAAAGCCAAGAATCTTTGAAAGTTCTTGCTCCACATTTGGCTGCTCAGTTCAAAGAGAGTGCCAATACTAGTGCTCCAGGTACTAAAAACAAAAAACTCCCAGAACAGCCAGTTAAACATACCTCAACTTCTCAAAACCCGACGCTCGAAAACGCCACTAATACTGATGATGTAGTTGAGGTGCTGTTTGGGGGACTTCAAGGAAAACCAACCCAGCTGAACCAGCCAACACCTTCGAGAGGAGCCCAGAAACACCAAAGTTCAATTTCTGCGCCTCGTGGTGAATCTGTCCAAGAGAACCGTTTTCATTCGAAAGTTTCTTTGACAGGATCAACAACTGAATCACCAAAGTCACAAGAATCGAACTCCGCGCAACAAAAGAAACATGCTAATGCTGATAAATTACTAAACAATATAACCCAAGATTCCAGAAATAATTCCCTGATTCTTCAAGCCTCATCGAGAACAGGCCCAAATATAGATTCCACCAAGAATGGTAAGGTGCCCTTCGATACGTCTAATGAATCTCCCAATATTGCTGTGGAACCCCGGAATGAAATCGTAGGAGCAAAGGACTCACGTCAGATCGGAGAGATTCGCAAAGAGTCACATGATCCTTCCAAAATTTCAATCTCAAAATTGGTTGCAGCTTCTCCCTTGACGGTCTCTTCGGCGGTGGCCACTTCTGTTGATGATTTTTCTGCCTCACTGGGAGATGAGGTCAGGTCATCCAGCGCTGCGGTAGAAGGACAGGTTTCAAACAATACTTCAACTAAAGCACCAACTGAAAACACCAGAGAACCCGCTTTAAATGTTCTTAACAACGAAACCCAGACGTCTAATCCTTCTTCTTCTTCGGGTCTAACTGAATCTGCATCAGCTCAAACCAACCAGGGCCCAACAGAGACCAGTGTTAATTTGAGCAAAAAAGAAATACTCACCTTATTCAAAGCGAATATGCGTGTTTCCAACAAGATCAACAAGAAGCTCGCCGTTCCCAGCAAGCATCTGTTCACGGACCTGGATGTTGAAGAGAAAGTTCAGTTTAGTTCACAAAGCAACTTAGCCGAAAGTGCAGAAGAACTTGATAACAGACGTAACGCAGGAAAAGCAACAGCTAATCCTACCATAGAAAGAACTTTGCGTTCTAGAGTAAATATTGGTGGTGTACCAAATTTAGATCTTAACAAAGACCCTGATGTTGAGATTCGAGAGAAGGAAAAGGAATTGAGAGGAAAGGCTTTGCCGTATCCCTTTTGTGACTTTGCATCCAAATCAAAATTATCTTCTGTCCTCCTTAAAATGAAGAAATTGGATGCTCGTTTGGACAAGGAAGCCCTTCATAATGAATCCATCAAAGTCAAAAGAGAACCAGAAATGCTTGAAAATCTGTCGTTGTTTTTGAGTAGCCATGACGGCGTCTCGGGTGATGGTAAAAGAGCCTCGGAAAGTGAAATAGAAAAAGATGTGCAAGAGCAGGCGAAAAGCACCAACAATACCAAGGATGCTCGACTCAATGAATTTAAACTGAATTCTGATCCTAATTTTTCGAATTCCTACAGCGGAAGCCAATCGGATGGAGTGATACAGTCAAAGAAAAGGCGTTTAAATACACTAGCTCCTGTGTCAAGCGCAAACCTGCTTACTCATGATCGTCGCTTAGCCAAAACAGTTGGAGAAGTTACCATTGTATCTTTGGTTTCCACTTCAGAAGCTGATAATGGAGTAGAAAACTCCGGCAATTTGGCAATGGCTAATTCTAGTGAAGAAACGTTGAAAGGTTTTACCCAGAGTGCCAAACTATCAAGCCTGGATCAACAGTCTTCAAAACGTGCTTCTATCTCAATCACGGACAAGTGTTTGGACTACAGACCTACAAATTCCAACCCTATCGGCCGGGGAATAGATGGAATCCAAGCTCAAAATGGTCAGGAGATAAGTAAATCTAGCATCACAAAGGAATCTTTTTCCACAAAAATACTGGAGCAGAGTCTTGAACCACCAATTACTCGTGTAAGTATTGGACAAGAGTTACCAAAAATTGCTACAACTTTAGAGTCTTCAAATGGCGAAAAGCTGCTTCTTAATCCTCTGCCAGTTGAGTCAAAGAACAAAGTGCTAGATCATGGCTCCCAGCCGGCAAGTAACGAGAAGAATGTCAAAAAAACGTCTGTTAATTTTGTTCAAGACGAAAAGTCTAATACTCCCTCTCATAAGATGAAAAGTCTCGTGAACCCTCAAGCTTATAAAAATGACAGCCAGGCTAATAATGATATCGATGATAAGCAATATTTTCAAAAGCATGCGGGACAGTATAATTTCGAAAAGTATGTGGTGGGTCCCATTTCGGGTGACCAATCTTCAAATCAACCATTTGGAGTGACTACCAACACCTCAAATGATCTTGATCGACTGGAAAATACTTCTGCGAAGAGTACTGGCGTAAGTGAAGATGGTGATCATGATCATGATAAAAGTACTAATCGTGATGACAAAGAGGAAATCAAAAAGGCTAATGGCACGGACGAAAACGACAAAAGCAATCAAAGAAATGAGAGTGACGTGAATGACGACAGCGATGATAGTGATGATAGCGATGATAGCGATGATAGCGATGATAGCGATGATAGCGATGACAGTGAAGACAGTGATGAAAGCGATGAGGGTCACAACGGAAAAAGTGTTGGAAAAATTCAACCTGTTTCTCAACAAGAAAAGGTCATTTCCCAGACCCGTGCGCCTCTTATCTCTACCAAGAACTCTGGCTCTGACTCTGGCTCATCGAGTTCCGATTCTAGTAGCTCTTCTTCGGAATCTAGCGATGATGAAATACGCTCGGTTCAGAATGTTGGGCAATTGCCACAAGTACCGCCACGTCCTCAAACTAAAACTGAAAATTCGGAAGGCAAAGCTGCTGAGATGAAAAGTAAGGTTATATCAAATTCAGAAAAAGATAAATCAGGCGCTGGAGATAATTCTGATAGTGATTCTGATAGTGATTCTGATAGCGATTCTGATAGCGATTCTGATAGCGATTCTGATAGCGATTCTGATAGCGATTCTGATAGCGATTCTGATAGCGATTCTGATAGCGATACCAGCAGTGATTCAGAAAGCGACTCTGAAGATGTAAATTTGGTTTCTCAAAATTCCGTCTCAAAAAATCTCATTTCGCCTGGTAAACTTACCAAGCAAAACAGCAACGTTCAGAACGGATTACCGGTTAAAGATAGTTCATCAAGTCTCCCTAAGGTATCTCGAACTTTAGAGAATAGCTCGATAAAAAAGATTACAAAGCACTCATCCTCTGAGGATAGGGATTCTTCTACTGACAGCTCCGACTCCGATTCTTCAGAAGATGAAAGCAGTAACTCAGTGAAGGCTGAAGGTAAAGCTGACTCGCAAATTTCTCTTCACACGTCTTCCACAACCGAGGAACAAACACCTCTGCCACTGCAACTGTCGGGACAAAAGAAAACTTCGAGGCGTTTGTTACCGAAAAGGCTTTCAAGCAACGTGAAAATCAACAAATCTATCGATCCTTCCACTCTATTGCAGGTCCAAATCCAACAGGAAACAGCAAGGCAGGCGATGGCTAATCAAATAAAAAAGGAATCAGTTTTAATGGTGGCTAAAGCAAGTCCTACCAAGGAAAACTATCGAACCGATCCTATCAAAAAGCCGTCACTACTTTCTTTGACTTCTTTAGCAGCGAGAGGTGTTCCAGAAGTACAAGACACTCCAAGTCAACCCACTAGTCAGTCTGTCTCTCCAACGAAAAAAAGTAATAAGCTGCTTGGTAGCACTAGACATGACGCATGCTCCAACTCTCGCTCCGGTTCTCGTTCTAGTTCTGAAGACTCTGACTCTAGTTCTGGTTCGGATTCGGACTCTAGTTCTGATTCTGATTCAGGCTCGGATTCGGACTCTGATTCCGCTTTGAAATCAAAGGGTAAGGACGGTGACCTGAAATTTGTCAAACTTCAAAGTCTTAAAGGAGAAGGCAAGAAACCTAAAAAGAAGAAGAATATGGGATTCTCTAGTCTTATGAGAGATGCCAACAAAAAGAAGTGATATTGTGGCCAAATCGATTTTCATTTGAACGAAGAATCCAATTTGCATGGATACTTGGCTTATCCAAAACTAGCTAGACTTCACAATGTATAGAAATGAAAAACAACTAATAATCAACTCGAACATCCTAACAGAGAATATGTATTATAAGTATTTGTAATGTTTTGTGATCGAAAGAATTTTGTTTGATCGCATTGAAGTGGAGAAGAAATAAATAAAAAGCAGAACATGAGAATGTTTTGGAATTTGAGGGCAAAAAATAGTTCAAACCACCCTGCCAATGACATCGACACTCCATGCCTGATAGTCATACCTCACGATTCTTTTTTTCTTTCTGCGTTGTATGATTCTGTACTCATCGGAAATCAGGAAAAGTATTCTCTCAAACAAATCATTGAGCCAGTTCTTCGCAGCTGTTGGGTTTTCTAAGTAGAGAGCACCAACATACTGTTCGAAGAAATCTGCAGCAAATTCTTCTTCATAACCAATTCTTGGTGTTCTCTTAGAAAATCTGCCTGCTGTCAAGTTTGGGATGTAAGCCTCACAAAGAAGCAGGTTTACTACTGAGTCCTCGAGTGCTGCGTGCAAGTTATACACTAACGCCAAATGCAGAAGTAAAGTATTTGTGCCCAAGATCAAACGAAGAGAATGATAGGTCTTGCGGCCAAAAGATTCATCTTCTGAAAAAGGCTGCAGTATCCTGAACTTGTACATGAATGCAGATGCCTCCGTTGCAATCAAATAGTCCCCAAGTCCATCTAGAAACAGTAGGTCATTCCTAATTATCTTCAGTGTTTCCGGGTTTATCTGGATCCCTTTCTTGACCAAATTTGAATGTACTTGGTGTTCAGGTAAGAGCAACGCAAGATATAGCTCCTTATGAAGTAAAGCTCGCGCTAGTAAATGTTTTGACTTGACTTGTGGTAACGGGGGAACGGTGATGCCGGCAGCACCATCAGCAATTGAAACCCAGCGTAAGTTCAACAGTGGGTCATAAAGATTTCTATAGTTGATTTTGACAGATTTGTAGTATTCGGATGCAACTTTCAACACCCTTTTCTCCAAAGTATTTGGTTCAGCAAGACTAAGTTGGCCACCTCCACGTTTTAAGTAGGCATCAACAAGTTCATTGGTGAGTAGTTGAATACTATTTCCTTGTTCGTGTTCCATAAATGAGAGGAGTCCAACTGCCGTATAAAACAGTTTCGAGTCCAATTTCGATGTGAAGAAGTCATATTGACCCAAGCCACTTTGCACGTGTTTCATTAAGTGGTCCTTCTGAGTCCACTCTTCTCGAGCAAACCGGATCAATTTTTCAACTGTTTGCTTTAAAAATCCTCCGCCATACTGGCCCGAAAGACCTCCAAGCTTTTGGTAAGCGTAAAGCTTGAAATTGTAGATCCCAAGGACGCTTAAGTGAGTCCGGAACCAAGCACTATTGATAACTTCTGGTGAGACATTAAGACTAATTGAAGACATTGTGCTGGGAGTATATAAGTCCCGACGAAGCCTATTTGTAATTCGGAGCCTGTTGTATTTGGGGTGGCACTTAAAAGCCGATGATCTAAACATGTTATTCATCTATAAGATGGGTTTGTAATTTGATATCAGATATACTGATAGGGATGCATATAAGGTGTTTATATGCAGGTTCACTTAATCAACAGTAGGTACAATATGAGTTGTGGAGTGTTGTTGGAGCAAAAGATGGTTGGTCAGAGTTTTCAAAAGCCTTTGTGTACTTTGAATTATTCATTCTTTTGAGCTGCTTTATTTTTATGTTTTGGTTGATCTAATTCATCATAAACACGGTACTGCTATGTATCTAATAATATACCTGCGTGTCAAATGGGTGCAAAATTTGGAAGAAAAGAATGAAGTACCAACAAGAAATTACTTGTTAAAATCAAAAATATATCCAAATTAAGATTGGGGATTTCAAAGGTAATGAATTAAATAATTAGACTTAAACATTATATGAACTAGAAATTTAACCTGAAAACAGTCTGAAAAGCCGAAGACAGTTTGAAAAGTTCAAAACAGTTTTAACAGTTCATAATAGTTTGATAAGCTCAAAAAAATAAATA
This sequence comes from Australozyma robnettiae, assembly GCA_030568975.1. Lineage (NCBI taxonomy): Eukaryota > Fungi > Ascomycota > Pichiomycetes > Serinales > Metschnikowiaceae > Australozyma > Australozyma robnettiae. The sequence goes on from JAJMJD010000069.1 coordinate 45,294, forward strand.
GAAAAGCTCCCAACTCTTCAAATTTATTCAAAGGCCATTCCACTAGCTCGTCTTCTTCCTCCTGAATAATTTTCTGGAGAATTCATAGACTGGATCATCGTCAAAATCATTAACCACAATGATATTCTTTGTTTCTTCATTGATATCAGGATGGTCATCAAGTTGACTGTTTTTCTCCAAAGACTGAACACTGGGCAAATGATGGTTTCTCAAAAAGATTGCAAACACTAGCAAAAAGACACAGAGACACAAGCCGACAATACACAATTTCTGTTGCACGTTTGCGTATGCTAGTGCAACTGCTCTTCTTCCTGGAGATCCCCAAGGATTTTAAAGAATGAATTCGAACGGAGCTTGATAAGCAATATTTGCCTCAGAAGTGTCTAAACCCAAGTTATTCATTTCCTTTTTGATTCTTCCAGGCATGAGTTGAGTCCAAACAGCGCCAGAAACAGCAACACCTAGTGCATTTCCAATGCTGTATGAAGCTAAGAACAACGAGAGAGCAACGGCCATGTACTCATGATTGGTACATGTTTGGATCGAGACCTGAGTGGTTAAGGCATAGAACCCAGAACCAAAACCAAACAAACACAATCCTGCAATGACACCCTTTTGGTACATTCTGTACTCGATAACATCGTTGGAACCTCTAAAATGGAAAAGAATTCCCATAGCGACAAACCAAAAAGCACAGCCAACAAGAATGAAATATTTAGTTTTTCTCACTCTGACAATAACTAGACCTACCAATGGTCCGGTAACCATAGAGACGAAGTTGTAAAGCGAAGTGATTCTAGTTGCTGATTCAATTGAAGTGTTCAAACCAATAACAAAAAAAAACGGTATACATGAAATCATTTGGCATGTAATAAATGAAATTGATCAAACAGGCGATAGCAAGAGCAGCCCATACTCCTCTGTCTTTAAGAAGAGGGAACGGGATAACTGGGAATTTGGCGAAACGATATTCCCACAAGATAAGTGCCGGAATCATGCAAAATCCAACTACAAGAGGTGCAATGATGTATGCTTTTTCCCAAGCTTTTTCATTGCTGGCAAGGTTCAAAGTCTTATTACCTGCTAATGTAAATGGAACCACGATGAAGCCAAAGACACAAATAATAAGTAAAAGACCAACAATGTCTATTTTACAGAAAAGATATACAAAGAAATTCTTTCCTTCCCTGTCGTTTATCTGCTTCTCGCGAATAGTCTTCCACTGTGGAGTTTTTCCTGCTGCAATCCTCATGTGAATGAAACATATGAAGATTGAAATACAAGAGAGCGGGAAAATGAATGCAAACATTCCAATCGCGTAGTTCCACGAATGATTTTCCAACAAAGCTTGCGTAATATTTCCGGAAACCCATGTAATGATTATGAAAGGAATGCCAGGTACTAACAAAGCGAACAATCGCCAATTCAAATTTGACATATCTGACACAGTAGTTTCCAATATAACATTATATCCAGAAAAACCGATTTGGTAGAGAACGGCACCAGCAGCAAAACGTTGTATATCGTAAGCCTGGGACTCGATAATAGTTCCAACAAGATAGAGAATTACCGCAAAAAAAAAATCTCTATTCTTCCGAATCGGTCTGATAGCCTAGCATATGCTGGTTGGGATGCTGCTGCTACCGCCGATCTCATAACACTGACAGTGGTGAACAATGAGTGTTGAGAGTATGAGTTCGTAGCATAAGCCTGAAAAACGTATCGCATTATCCAATCCAAGACGTAGCAAAAAGCACAGAGGAAAATAGAGATATAGAAAAATACTTGACGCCAGGGGTTCTTGTATTGTTCACACATCACCTCGGCCTTACGAATACCAAACGAACGACTATTGGAGTAGAATCGTGTTTCCTTTTCAAGGCATTCTGAAACATTTTCTTCATTGAGATATATCTTACCAGTAAGGTTTCCGTTCTGGAATTCCTCAGAGGTTGATTGAGTGTCTCTCTTGACACTTTCTACAGAGACCAGCGGATTATTATCGTTGTCACTTTTCATGATTTAGCTGATTAATGAAGTTGGAGTCCTGTAGGAATGGGGCAAGATATTTATATTTAATTAATTTGTCAATTTTTCATTTAAAGGTATGTACGACTGCATGAATCGGGTTAGGCATGCATAATCAGTATGATCCATTACATGACGTGCATGCAAAAGTCTTCTGTGCATTATAACTCTGCCATTAGTGGGTTACAAACGTTCTTTTCTTAACTACTACAATACGTTTTCTAACTACTTAATTTTGTAGTCTTACTAATAAAGTGCGCTCTCTACGGTCTGTCTTGTATTAGTTTTGTAGTGATTTTAAGTATACCTTTTGTTCCTTATTAGCTCTGTTTCGCAGTTTACTTCTCTTTCTGTTTAGCTCTGGTATTTCAGTTAAAGATATATCCACTAGGGTATGAGATGAGAAAATTTTTTCTTTTGTTTCTTTTGTTGTGTTGGTAGTTATAACCATCTTAATCTGGATGGGTCTTGGGCGTCCACTGGACCTTAGTTCTTGGTGCAGATTCTGTTTTTTTTTTTTGTTTAAACAATTTTAATTTGTACGGGTATTTACCAAACAATTTTGTTTCCTAAATTGAATTTTCAGAGATATTTCAATAGGATACTTTAAAATTTATGTATTAACTGTTGTTAGGTAGGCAATAGTTGAGCAAACACTGATTCAACAACTTAGGAAAACCCCTAAGCTGCTAAAGTTAACTGTTCTGCACAGTTTAGAGAGTAGAAAAGTATTTCCTAGTAAGGACTAACTGTAGCCAATCAGCATATCAATTCCTGTAACAGTTTCTTCAGGTTGCACAGAGCTGGTAAGAACGATTTCCGGACTCCTTGAATTAAGAGTATTTGTTTAATGTCTTCCTTGAAATAATTGCCAACACGATATCTTTCAAAAAAGCAATTAGGTAAATCTAAACTCCAACACCCATTGTGAACAAATGTCAATTCAGATACAATTTCTGGTATGTCTGAACCCACTCTGGAATGAATTATCCAAATCAAAATCAACTATAATTATTTTGGTTTCTAAAAATTGCTATTTGCGCTCTCTTTAGATTTGATTGAGAATTTGGGATCTCAGTCAACACATTGAGTCTATAGTATGAATGCTAATGGATGTTAAGGTATCTTTATATTCTAACGTCCACTTTGAAGCAAGTCGAATTGTGCGACCAAACAAAGGCCAATTGTGTGATGAAACAAAAGATGGTTTTTATGAGGTGAAAAGGTGTCGGTGGACTGTCACAGGAAGACTGTGGCCCCAATTGGGTTAGTCAATAATGAGATATGACAAAATTTAATTATTAAACTCTAACTATTACAACCTGTTTTGTTTATCGATTTTCAATTCAATATAAGGTGAAACCCTGCCCAGATGCGCCATCAAAACAGCCACAGATTAATTAAAAGCTTCAAAGGTCACCGGATTCTTTCAATTCAGCCTCAACATCCTTGACACTTTGAATTAAAGTGTCAACAATAAGCGTGACATCATCATCATTAATAATGAAGGTAGGTGCAATAGATACATGATCACCGATTTCACCATCGACGGTTCCTCCCAAACCCATGGTGACCATTCCGTTCTCAAGTGTTTTGGCAGCTACTCTGGCACCCATTCCAAGTGCAGCAGGGAATGGTTCCTTGGTTGCTTTGTCCTTGACAATTTCAATAGACCAAAAACCCCCAAGACCTCTCACATTACCAATAATCTCAGTATCTTCAGCCTTTTTGGTAAGCTTGGCACCCATCTTTTCTCCCATGTCGAACATGTTCTTTCTCAAATCCAAACGGTCGATCTTTTCCTGAACAGCCAAAGCAACCTTACAGTTGAATGAGTGTTGATGATAAGTTTGAGCACCATAAATGATGTTAGAACCGTTGACGAAAACTTCCTTTACCTTAGGAGAGATTAAAAGGCCAGCAATGGTGACATATCCGCCTCCCAAAGTCTTACCAATGGATTGTAAATCAGGTCCCTTGAAGTCAGGGTAACTTTCCCAACAGTGTAAACCACCGGTAGCACTAGCACGACCGGTTCCACACATAACCTCATCCAACCATAACAAGATTCCATACTTGTCCAAAATCTTACGAACTCCCGACAAGTAACCTGGTACAGCAGGAACAGTACCCAAAGTAGATCCGGATTGGGTTTCAAAGAGGAAAGCACCAACCTTATCAGGGCCTGCCTCGATAATGGCGTCTTCAATTTCCTTTAATAATTCATCCAAGTATTCCTGATCAGTTTGGCCCTCCTTCTGGAATCTGTATGGATGACATGGAGATACCTTTGGGGTGATTTCGGCAGGAACAGAGATAGGTTTAAAGGGAGTAGCTCTCATACTCTCACTGATACCAACACAACCAATGGTGTAACCATGGTAAGATTGCTTTCTAGACAAGAATTTAGTTCTTTGAGGTTGTCCCTTCTCTTGCCAGTATTGGTACACAGTCTTCATTCCATTTTCGTTAGTTTCGGAACCTGAACAAGTGAAAAGGGCAGCAGCAAAAGCTCCTTCAGGAGACTTTTCAATGATAAACTTGGCCAACTCCTCGGCTGGGTAGTTGGTGATCATGGCAGGGAAGGTGTAAGTCGAAGAAGCAGCAGCCTCAGACATAGCCTTGACAATGTCTTCATCACCATGACCAAGGGCTACAACTGCAGCACCTCCCATAGCATCGAAGATGTCTCTTCTTCTGCCGGTGACAGGGTCCTCAAGAGTAATGATGTTACCCTTACTGGCTACAGCCATAGGAGCGTGGGCGGCAACCTTTCCGCTGAAAAGGAGAGATTCGGTCTTGACAGTCATTGGTTCAATTAAATTAAGATTTATTGAAGTCTTTCGATTTCCGATTTGAATCCGAAGAACGAGAAGAGTTGGCGGTGTTTGTTTAACAGCTAGTTGATCTTTTCAATTACTAGACAGATTATTTTACAATCAGCCAATTCAAAGATAGGTGGAGAAAATTTGAAAGTTGATAGTTTTTTAAAAATAATTAACTTTTCTATGGAATCGGGCCCCTTTATATGTTTTTTGGAGATAGATCAGGCGCTATGTATTGACGCAGCTACTTTAGGAAGATGGCGATTTGCAGCCGATAAGAGGTGTATCCGCCATAGGAAGCGCCAACCGCTTATCGCGGGTAAAACATGGGAAAATTCAGTAGCAATTTTTTGAGTGTCGAGTCTAGGAGGTAAAAAAAGTTAATGACATTTCACTGATTTAACGTATTCATTAGATACGGGTTGCCTAATTAGGTAATTGTAGCCGATGCATCAACCCTAAAACCGTTGAATGAGTCAAAACGCTTATATTCCACCCTTCAGTGGGCCAACTAATGGGTAACAAATGGTTAATTTTAACGGAATTGATTCCGTGTCTAGTAAATTTAGTTAATTGCTCTGACCAGGCCATTTTCAAGGGAACCGAACATTGTGGCCAGGTCTCTCTTTAGGAACTTCGAAGCGGCCCTTCTGCTCCATGGTCCGTCTTTGAATCACAACCAAGAGATTGTAAATAATTGTAAGAATCGGACACGACACGCCATTTTTTTGGGCCACGCGAACTGCGTTACCCACAATAACTTCCACCTCTATGTAGTTTCCTTTCTTAATGTCCACCAACATGGAAGGTGAATAGTATACCCCATCATCTGATCTCATCATTATTTCAGCCACTTCTGTCGGAATTTCGACACCGTCAGAAGAAGCAATTGCATAAACTTCCTTCATTGCTTCGCTGACTAACGTTTCGTTGGCACCGAAAAGCTCAAGACGACCCACATCTACACCTGTCAAAGAACAGATAGGGTTCAATGTTGCGTTGTATACCAATTTTCTCCATCTAGTGAAGTTGACATTTGGGTCAAATGTGCAACTATTTTTCCCATTATCATAGCATCTAATAAATTCCAACGCGGCGTGCTTCAGTTTTTCTGTAGGGATGTGGGGATTATCAAAGAAGCCAACCGTCAATGCATCAGTTCCCACATGGGAGATATGGGCAGCGTAGTTAGTTGAAGAAATCATAGAAACGCCACTTAATATGATATTCTGAGGATATCTCTCCACAAGCGGTTCACCAATGTGAATTCCGTTTTGAAGAAGAACAATCGTGGTGGTCTTTGGAGTAACGACTGAAGTGATCAAGTCCTCCACTTTGAATATATCTGGGGTGTTTTTTGTCGAAATAACAATGTAATCAAATGGACCGTATGCTGTTGCGTCGTCGATTGTCTTTACTACATTTGAAGGCTTGTAATCTTTGATGATGCCATAATCAACGGAATCGATTTGATAACCGTTAGTTACTACTAAATCGTAATCGGATCTAACCACTGCAGTCACTTTCGAGTCCGGGCAGAGGTCCAATGCATAAGCTGCCATGACACCAACACCACCGCTACCAACAAGAAGGATTTTGTACATAGCGAAAAGAAATTGAGGAGTGTGAAGTGAAGAAATTCAAGGGGAAACCAGTGAAAAAACGTACTTAATCTGGGGATGATTTGGATCCTGCATGTCAGTGACAAAAAGCCTGTACTTAGGTGATGCACTGTCCGCATTAGGAAGCAAGCGCTTCCCCAGATAGGCTCAAGCGAAAGTCGGGTCTCCTCTTATAAAGCGCTCAATCGGATCACTGTCGCTTACTTCCTAACTGAAATGTTCCGTACCATTAATATTACAACTCTAAAGACTTTGGAGTCTAAGGAAAGACCTATGGGAGTCCAAGTTCCCATCCAACGACTGGCAAGGTTCCATGGCACAACGGCCCGGTCGTCCACTGGATGTCTATGCTGTCGTAGTCGAAAGTATGTAAATTGTCCAAATGTTATTTTCCAATTGATCCAGGAAGTCAAGAAACTGACACTTTAGAAAAAAATGTGACGAGGTACATCCCAACTGTGGCACTTGTGAGCGTAGAGGTGAAGTTTGCAAATGGCCCAAAGATAAGAAGATCGTAGGCCGGAATCGCAGAAATAAGCAGAGTACAAAAGATGAGAAGTCGGAAGCCAAAGTGACGAAAAAGATTAAAGTCGAGAAACTTCCTGAAGATCCGAATTCTTTGCAGAGTATCACACAGACAGAGGGTGTGAAGAAAACTGATCATGGAGAGATATCAGATAAGATGGAAACCAATGTTGGTGGAGCATCACACGGTCTAATTAACACTTCAAGCTCAGTGAACACTCCCGATGTGAATTATGAGTATTTTGGAGTGGTTGCTGGAGAAATTCAGGGCTTTAAGGACGACTTGGCTCTTTTCCAATTGGAACTTGATGAACAGCGACAACATGTACAAGACATTCAGTTCGATCAAGACCAACTATTGGATCTACTAACTCAAAAGAAATTCCATGATGATATGTACCAGACCCCAATAATTGAGCTTGATCCTGAGGGTGTTATCTTCTTTGAATGCTACAGAACAACGTATTGCAACTTCGTGTCGATAGGATCGAAGCAGCTGAATTACTTTAACAAAACCTTTATTGGTGTGGGATCCGTGTGCCCTGGAGTAGCATATGCTATAACTGCTTGGGGAGGCTTTTACTTAGAGTTACAAAAACCCAGATGTGACTTTACTCGTCCCTGGGTTTACATGCAAAAGGCTGCCAAGGAAATGTATGAAGAGATTGGGGCTGACATGAAGCCAAAAAGTAAGGAACATGTACTTCACTTATTATCATTCTATCTCATATTTGTCGGTATCGAGGTTTGCACTGGAGATGTTCGGAATTGGCGAGGATTGATTCATCAGTGTAAGGATATAATTGCTTCTTACGGAGGGCCGATCAAACTCAGTGCCGAATTTGATGGCTGCAATGATATCAGATGGATATTATCAGACTTTTGTTTTCATGACATTTTATCGTCGCATGCGTTGACTTGTGGTACCACATTCCCAATGTCAGAGTATGAAGCTGTGGTGTCCCCAAACATGTCGTATGGTATTGACCCTCTACATGGTATTGTCAGCCCCGTCTATCTTATCTTCGGACATATTGGTAATAGTAAAGCCCAATTGTCTCAACTATGGGAAAAAGTTGAAGAAGAAATGGAAGCGAACTCGCCAAATGCTGACTTCCTCAGGGAACAATATTACGAAGAAGTGGACAAAGTCAGCAATGAAATTGATGACAAAATTTATAATTGTCAGCCTAGTGAGATACATCTAGAACTCTTGAAAGATGACCCGAAGGCACAGGAGCTCCACTTAAGCTTATTCGAACTCTACGTTTATGCTTGCCGGATACAATTTGCAACCTCAATCCAAAAAGTGCCACAATGTGCACCTAGTCAGCAGAGGCTATTAATGAAATCTCTAAAATTGCTCGACATTTTATTGGTTACTCGATTCAAGGTTGCATTGTCGCTTCTGATTTTGGTGTGTGGAATGCTCTGTTGCACTAAAGAAGATCAGACAAGAATGACTTCCCTTTTTAGAATGCACCTGAACCAGTACGAAATTGGCAACTTACAACGGATCGAAGAAACGGTTTTGGAAGCTTGGGAAATGTGTCCTAATGGGAATTTTTGCCTTGATTGGGCCGATTTAGTTTCTGAGAAAAATTGGCAATTATATGTTGGCTGAATCCACGTTGACTGAATTCCATTCCCTTTGGAGCCTCACGGTTGTGGTTGCAAAACCAAAACAGCGAGACAATGCCGATGTCGTCATACCGCACTTATCTGCAGGACACGACTACTTAGAGGCTTATTCGATCACGCATCCCAAAACTATATAATGAGGTATTCTCCCCACAGTTTTGGCTTTTTGATTCTTTCTTTGGTCAGTTTTTTTTCTCTTATTTATTTCGAATCGTCCCTTGTTCGCTTTTTGTGAGGTAACATTCCAATTGTTCAGAAAGCAAAGTGGTAAACATATCTCAACGACCCAATCAAATTCATCAGACGATACTGGAATATTTATTTCAGAAAACATTACCATCAATTGATCATGGATTCCAATACAGAAGAACCAATTGTTAAAGATACAGCCTCGGACTTTTCTTTCAAGAAGGAAGATCCATACTCGGCTGCAAAGCCTGAGATGGTGTTTAAGAACTTTGCAAAAACGTACCCTACACCTCCTCAAGACTCTTATCAAAAATATATTAGCTGCCTTGGATCCTTTTTCGGAGTTTTGGGTATCTGCGTTTGCTGTCCCTGCAAAAACCCTTACCAGACGGTCAATCAGGGTGAGGTTGGTTTGATTCAGACTTTTGGTGCCTTGTCTAGAACCGTGGAGCCAGGAACTGCTTATGTCAACATCTTTTCAGAAAAATTGACTAAGGTCAATGTGAAAGTTAACACCAGAGAGCTCCCTCCACAATCCTGTTTCACCAGGGATAATTTATCTGTTCTGGTCACTTCTGTGGTTTATTACAACATTGTTGATCCTCAAAAGGCAATCTTTTCCATTTCTGATATTGACCAAGCCATCATTGAGAGGACTCAAAACACAATGAGAGATGTCATTGGTGGACGTGTGTTGCAAGATGTTGTCGAGAAAAGAGATGAGATTGCCCGCGGAATCGAGAGCATTATCTCCAGAACTGCTGCAGAATGGGGTGTTCATGTCGAGGCCATTTTGATCAAGGACTTAACATTGCCTCTTAGTGTGCAAGAGTCATTTGCTAAAGCTGCTGAAGCAAAGAGAATCGGAGAAGCCAAGATCATTAATGCCAAGGCAGAGGTTGAAAGTGCTAAGCAAATGAGAAAGGCTTCTGACATCTTGTCTTCGCCTGCCGCATTGCAAATCAGATACTTGGAGGCCTTGCAAGCAATGAGTAGGAACCCAGGAACAAAGGTCATTTTCATGCCAAGTGCTGATGGCATTGAGAAGATTGTTCACGCAAGGGGTCCAAATCAAGGATCCGGTTATTGCCCACCTCTCGAAGAAGAACCAGTTGCTGATGACACCGCACGTCGAGTCAATGAGCACTTCTTAATGCAAGAAGCCATCAGAGACTAGATCCTAGGTGTCCGCATCTAGGTGTCATCAACTATAGAATGACTATTCAAACTGTCAAAACTAATGGGATACTCTGTTTGCATTTTGATTGATTTTTGAATTTAAATAATGGTACTGTTGCCAAAGAACGACATAGTAGTGTCGATGCTAACGAGTTCCAACTCTTGTTTTTTCTAATGAATTCAATTCGATGATATTCTTTCAGCTGATACTGTTTTTGGGGAAGCATGATTCAGTTACTTCAATGATGCTATCTTGTCGAAATTCTCAATCGGTTTTATGGCTTTATTGTTCCCCGGGTCTATACTGAAAGAGAAATGCCTTGACTATTTTGAATATTGAAGATCCTCAGCAATGACATCGCTTTTCTGACAGTATACCTGAGGCATTCGTCAAAGGTAATACGATCCTCCCTTCTTGAGAGGAGCAGTAATACTGCTTCAAATTGTTCCATTCATGTTGTATCGGATCTTTTTTCGGGTCTTTTATCATTTCTTTCATCCGTCCTTTATGATTTTACCAACTCTTTCAACCTGTTGAATTACTTAGCTGTCTATATTTCTGTTATAATATTAATTGATTACTTGAAATGTTTACTAAAAGATATTGTGTTGATTGTTCTCTCGATGAAGACGGGAAACAAACATATTCGACGAGGAGAACCTCTTCTCCCCTCTGGTTAACACTACCCAGCTAACAAGCTCATGAAATGATTACCAATGTTGCGGTAATGCCCTAAATAGGGAAGCTCTGGCCACTGATCGGACACGGATTATCCTGAACAGAACAGACCTTTCCTTTTGTAGGATTCTAGCGACGATACGAAACATATAAGCGATTGACTATTCCCATGACCGTTACCTATGTGAAGGTAAATATCTTAAAATAGGCAGCTACCACTACCTCTTTCAAAATATATCCAACTATACCAGCTCAACCTTTCCTTTGTTATCGAACCAGTGTTCGGTTGACTATCATTTTGAAAACAATTTCAATCTAACTGAAAGTACAGAAAACAAAAGAAAAGAAAAATAGCAAAGAAAATTCCCTCCTATTCTTTTCGTGCCAAAAAAAGTCTAATTTTGATCGCCTTTATGCAACTCTATTTTGAAACTATTGTCCAAGAGAGACTGCACCACGGATTATCAAGGTAGCTAGTACTTGCAAGAGATCCCACTGGATACCACAATTCATCCATTGAGCAACGGTGTACCCCCAAACTAACTTCTCTATCTCCAGGTAACCAGCCAGTTATACCCCTAAACATCTCTATATCCTATTTCGTCGACGTCTGTGCCTGTAGATCCCTCCGTCTCTCTGTCTTTCTGTCTTGAACATTCTGTCCTTTGGATTTTCCCTATTTCGGTCTCTCACTCTGTTGCAACTTTCAGCAACTTTCGAATGGAAACTCAATTCAACTGGCTCCAGCCAATGGCTAATGAGTCCAAAAGCTCAAGCGAACCCTATCTAGCGCCTCCTCCAGTTTCGTTTGAATACAATTCTGCAACTGCACCTCCTAAAGTTCCACAATCCCGCTCTTCTCAAAATAGCACCCCTTTTAATACTACACCAGATCAAGGCGTCAATTCAAGTATTCCACTTTCACTTACTGCCAAAGACTTATCTTTACAAGAATCGAAAACGTATATGCGGTGGTATCTGGACATCTTGGCCCGTACCGAGTCGCGGACCATTTCAATTGCTGATGTGTACCATTTCCTTGGCAATTTCAGAATATCCGAGTCGATTAAGACGGCAATTAATCGGATCTTCGCTAAAATCTTTCATTCCGTCAACATTGGCGAGTTTTTTGCCTTGCTCAGGGTCATCTCTCATGCATTACAGGGACAGAGCCCGTCCAGAGGCTTGATTAAAGTCCCAACTGATGTACCTACTCCGCCCTCGATATTGTGGAAGAAGAGACAAAACGAAGATAATGAATCAGAGGAGGAATCGATCGTTGTCGCTGATCAGAATTTGCAACTACTGAACTCAAATAGCGGCCCTCTTGACTTGGATCTGTTCACTCAATTCATGCTCACTGGCGAAAGACCCGGAGAAAACGTTCCAAAGAAGCGCCTGAAGAAACTCAAAACGGTCAAGTTTTCCGATGAGGTCGAAACTAACTATGCCGACGATTTTCTCACCAAACTGCCCTCATCAAGTCAATCAGACACCATTGATTACTCGCTTCCTATGGATCAATTAATGTCTCGCATGAATGCTGCTAAGGCGTCTACTTCAACTCTACAAGTACCCGTAGATAATGGTGCTGGGAAATTACTGTCTCCTGATCCTGAAGAACGGCAAATTCTTCAGGACATGGAGTCACAAATGAATCACTTTCAAAATCTTCACTCGGTCGATACCATTCTGGTTGGTGGTGTTCCCTCGAACATTCATTTGCATTTGAATAGCGACTTTTCCCTGCCACGTAATATGCTGCCTCAACCTGTTCCACTTAAACCCAACATGACTGGGCCGGCCCAGATGGCCCAGATGGGTCTTTACAATGGTGTGAGATTGGAAGATGCAGACTTCAATTATACTGATCCAACACTTGAAGGCCCTCAAAGAATGGCCAGTTTGTTTGCCCCAACTCCAAATGAAGCGCCAAAGATCACCTTAGAATCTTTCACATCTCAAATGACAGGAAATCTGCCTCAACAAAACGATCCATCGGCAACACCAAGAGTGCGGTCTCTCTCACACCCAAACCCAATCTATTTGCACTCTCAGTGGCTGGAACCAAATAGTGATATCAATACACCTCCTCCTAGGAGCTTGTTCACTTCTGGAATTAGATCTGCTTCACTGTCACCAAGGCCCCCAATACCGCCTAGAGCATTCAATAACAGTCAAGGACGGCCAGCTCCACCACCCCCTAGAGCTCGAAAAACTAGCACCTCTCAGCCTACCTCTAGCTTTTTTGCTTATGAATACAATCAGCAGGCACCGCCTCTTCCCGAAAAGATCCCCAATGAATCATTTTATCAAAATCTGGAGAACAACAGCACTGCTAATATACTACATGATTTAAAAGCTTTGCAAGAAGAGGTAGATAAAATTCGAGACTACACCGGCGGTTTTTAGCAACTGTATGCGTGGGTCATGGCAAAAAGAAAGTACCAAATATTCAATTCACAAATTTATGCCCGTTTCGACCATCGAAATCCATGTTTTTTCCTTATATGTTGCCGGTTTTTCAGCACAAAGGATCTGGAATAGATTGAATCTCATCAGTTTAGTGAAGATTCAAATGTCGTCTTAAAATTCGACAAGACAGGCGAAAAACCTATACTGTAGCGCATACTCTAGAGCCAATATTGGCTTAACACAAAACTTTTTTGATTATATAGTTACTAAAACGACTGTTCCTAAAATCTGTTTTTGATTGTATATTCCAGAAAATAACCTTACAATAAGATCAAAGATTCTTTAAAAATATGAAGAATATTATAAGTCTAATTAAAAAACGATCAGTCCTCGTTCATCTCATTAGCCTTCTTCATGATGGCTATCTTAACCAAAGGTGCCAAAGAGCCAACAGGATCACTTTCAAGGATAAACCGGTCTTGAAGCAATTGCAGCGCATTGGCTCTTTTCTGCGGATCAACCTGCAAACAAAGTGCCAAGAACTTCTTCATTTCATAACTAAGTGCTTGGGGTTCCTTCAACGTGGGTGTACCATTAGTTGCAATTAGGTATAACGCTCTGAGAGGAGTCTCATTCAAATAAGGAGGTTCTCCTTCAATCATCTCGATGGCCATTATACCTAAAGACCAAATATCGACTTTAGGGCCATATTCCTTTCTTGAAACTACCTCTGGAGCCATCCAGTATGGAGTTCCCACCATTGTGGTTCTCTTGAGGTTGAGCTCATTTATCTGTGCACAGAAGCCAAAGTCGGTCATTTTTATGTTTCCTTCCATATTGAGCAAGATATTATCAGACTTGATGTCTCGATGAATGACTCCCTTGCTATGTAAAAATTGGAGTCCTTGAAGGGTTTCACGACACACTGCTCCGATTTGTCCCTCTGTCATGACACTGTGCGTGACGATTTCAGTCAAAGAGCCACCCTCCATGTACTCCATTACAACCCATAATTCACCTTTCAAGAGGAATGAGTCGATGAAATTCACAATGTTAGGGTGCTTGCTGTCTTTCATAACCAAAATCTCATTTATGATCAACTCTTTTTTCGGTTGTTGTTCAAGATTCATTTGCTTGATTGCAACAATCCCTTGCGTAGCCACAGAACGAGCAATGTAAACACCACCGGATGCACCTTGTCCGATTTTATGAAGATCAACGTAATATTCTTTGGGATTCCCTGGAGTACAAATCAGTTGCAACTTAGAAACAATTTGGGTATGCTTACGCTTTTTCTCCTCACGCTTTTTCTGAGCCAAAAGAGCTGCCATTTTTGGGTCCCGGACGGGATTGTTCTTGCTGTCTGTACCCTTGATTTGGGGTTCAACTGTTTTGATCTTCTCTGGATCAAAGGTTCGAGCTGTTGGTGCCAACAGAGGAGTCTGAGTGTTGATCTTGGGGCTCTGGGTCAGCATATTTAGCAGAGGTGCAATTGTCAGTGGACTTTTTCCGCCTGCCAGAGGTGGTGGCGGAGGTGGTCTGTGGTTCTTGAAATCATTACTGTTAAACCTCGAAACACCCATTATTGGTGCAGTAGTTGCTTCAGTAGGACCGATTTTTTGGACCTTGGCCACAAGAGAAGTGTTATGAGACCGAGATTTAGGAATGTATGAATTTAAAGGCAACCCGAGAGAGGTAGGGGCTTTTATCGGGCTGAAATCATCGCGCCTAGCTGAATCCTTCCTGGTTCTATAAGTATGATGTTCTTCTGAGAATACGTTATGACTTCCATGACTTTGACTTCCCACCACAGGTGTGCTAGGTGGTTTTGGAGCAGGGCGGCTGGGGATAAATTGCTTTTCCAATGATCCCCCAGTGTTCGGACTAGGGCCAGAAAGACCTGATGGTGTCAAAGTGTAATGAGATTTTGGAGTCGATGCTGTGGAATCGCCATCGTACATATCAAAATTGCTGCTGACGGTTGGAGTTGAAGGGGGGGTGGAATGGGCTATCGACAGTACCGAGGTATTTAAACGATTCGGCGTGTTGGATTGATGCGGTTGAATTTGTTTAAATTTCTTAAAGGCGTTGTCCGCGGCGTTTTCGTTTGAGTCTTGGTAAAACGCTACAATATCCATCACAGCCTGTGGATGTTGCTCCTGTTCTTTACGAGAGATTCCACTGGCACTAAGCAATCTCTCCCATTCGATAGGTAAGCCAGTATAAGAACCATCTTGGTCCACACCGACGTGAGCAACGTGTTTTGCGTTAAAAGGCGTACTGATCTTTAAATTGACTTCTGGGGAAGTTGGAGAAGAAGACAGGGCACCTTTTGATTTTCCAAACATCGAGCTCAACACATCTTTCACACGGTTTGTCTTTTTAACAGTAGATGTCTTCAAGATTGGGGAGAATTTAGTTGAGCTGATATTTGAGGACGGACTCACCTGGTAGATGTTTCGTTGTTGCAAGGTAGGGGTGGCTGGAGAAAATTGTGCTTTTGGTGATAATTGACCTTCATCTGCACGTAATGAGGCAGGTACAAAAGGCTTTGTTGGGTTTCGTACAACTGTCAGGGTAGACATAGTTCTTCTACCCAAGGTATCAAAGCCTCCAAGAGAATAATCCAAATTAGATATGCTCAAACCTCCTGAAGGGGCATCCAAGGCAGTTGAATGACTGATATCTATATCTTTATCGAAGTCGGCGCTGAGATCATTTTTATTCAGGTCTGAGCTGTTTCCTTTACTATCCTCAGAAGGGTTGGTAGTCGAAACCAGAAATGCAGAGCCACGGACACTAGATTTCAAATAATGATCTAGTTCTTCGACATTATGAAGCTCGGCCTGCGGCTTGCCTGGATCAAGAATGGGTTTATACTGTGCCACCTCAGGGGTACTGAGGTAAGGACTCTTCGAGATTTCTATCTTGTCATTTACCATGCCATCGGTAACGGGAATCTCAAGTGATCCTTGATCAGTTGGAGATAAGATATCATTTTTATCAACAACTTGCAGAATTGGAGTAGAAGGAATGAGTTCTTCTTTTGACAAATTAACATTAGGCAATTGAAGTGGAGATAGGTGCGGTATATCTTGAATATCACCTTCTTCATTTCCATCGGAGACATCATTTGAAGGATGTGAATGAATGGAAATTGCATCAGGTTTGGAACTTATCTGGGTCACTGCTGTTATGAAATCCACATCAGCACGGACGGGTACTGTCGGATCGGTCAACAAAGGATGATCTTGCAATTTATCGAATATTTCAGACACTTCACTCTTGGTGCTTTTTTCGGATTCTTTGGCAGGTGCGATCTGCGATTTAGAAGTCGACACCGGAAGCTCTACAGCACCATCATCGGCAACAAACTCTTCCGAAGGCACTTCGTGTGAGGGTTCTTTCGAGGGCACAGAGGATTCAGAACCAGTTAGTTCGGTGAAATCATAAGTTCCAGGTATCCTAGGAAGCGGCCCGTTGGATATGTTGGCATGCAGCTCCTGTTCGATGGATGAAGAAACAGCCAGTGAATCAATTATATTTTTCTCAAAAGCCTCCTCAAATGCTTTTTCGAGAGCTTGGATAGGCAGGCGAGTAATAAATGCAGAATCCGGAATATCCGTCTCCGCTTCTGATGTTTGGGAAGTGGTGCTCTTCAAATGAAGAGAAGAAAGGTCCGCAGGTCCAGGCAACGTCTCTAAAGACGATTGACGAATCATCGAATTCGGAGTGTCCACAGTTACAGACTCGGAAGGATCAGGCATGGCTTAAAGAATCAATAATACAAAGTGTAGGTAATGAACGTAGATGAGTTGTCCCCGAGGCTTGACAAGAAAGAAGCACACAGAGAGAGCCACAAAATAAACGCAGAAGTGAATACAGTGAAATAATGAGCCCGGGCCTATCAATTAGGGGGACGGAGGGTGGATCAGCACCGGATTAGCCTTTGATAAAGAGTGGGATCGAATAAAGAAAACACACAAAATAGTTGCATGGAGACTGGATATATTAGAGCTGGAGAATCGGCCCTTAGGTGTGCACATAGATAAAACGATATGCATGCGGGCACCTACCATCTTTCTCGAATAGGAGTTAAAATAACGGGGTTTTTTTACCGATGAGTTGATAATTTAAAGGAAGTTTGTTATATTTCGATACTTTGATGAAAGATTTTTTTTCTAACTAAATTTTATCTATGGTTTGGTGGTATGTTACACGGACATCTTCAGAAGTTTGCATGCAGAAAAATACTCCTAAGTTGATGAAATCCCTCAGTGTTGTAGTAATGTCATTGACGACAAAAGGTTTTTTATGCGTCCCTATTCACTTTGAAGCTACTTTTTCTTTTGTTTTAGTTTTTGTTACAAAAGATACGAACGATACCGAACAACACCGAACAATACCGAACTGAAGTGTTTCATGTTATGACAAGTAGGTGTAAGGAATGTGACAACCTGCACAGATTATCTAGCGGTTGCGGCCATATCAAGTGGAAAATACTGTTTCCCGTCCGATCAACGTTAGT
>JAJMJD010000070.1:0-62788 GCA_030568975.1 Australozyma robnettiae
ACTGAGTAATGCAGTGGGAGACCATGTGTGAAATTGTGGTGCTGCAATCTTTTTTGCCAATATAGTTTATATGCTAAAAAATTAAACTTTCCGAAAGAAAATGAGAAAGTCACAAAGCCAATTGAATAACAAAACCATCGAAGTTAGTTATTTAAAGAATAGTTGGAGCACAGTTTAAAGACCCCATAAAACTTCTAATTTTCGAAAAGAACTGAAATGGTTTATATCTCAAAAGTTCAAAATCAGCTCATTTCAATCTTTTGATATTTAATTTGGGACAAACCTTTTAGCTTTAGTTGAAGAAGACTGAAATGAATGTCTTTTCTGGCATGAATGGCGGTATTCAAGCCCACGTCGTTTAAAACAAACAAACATGTTTTGAAGGAGATAGGATAGTGTTTAAAAGGTTAGAATAGTGTTTTCTGTTATAATGTTGTCGTTTTTCTTTGCTCTTAGCTGACACCATTAAGTACCCTCTTGAATTTTGTAATTGGTCACCAAGATCAACCGAATTTTCATTAACTTGATACGAATTTCAAAGTGAACAAGAATATTGATTAAAGAATAAATTAGACTAGTTTGATTGATTATAAAATCCATGATTTGTTCTGTTTCATTGTCATTTACTCAGAGAGAGATAATGAAAGATACAATAGAAAAAACTTAGTTGCTTCAATACAAGTCGATTCAATACAAGAGGATTCAGTATAAATAGTAGTAAGCGCCATGAAACTGAGAAAAATAATTCTCATTTAGATAGTCCCGATAGTACTGGAATAGATGGTAGTTGAAACTCACTAACAAACAGATCATTGGCCAATAGCCAATCACTCAGATCGACGCCTTACCAGAGTAAATAGAAGCATTACACAAATAGAATTTTCAAGAAATCACTTCTTGTAACAATTAGAAATATCCATAATATCATAAAAGAAATATCCATAATATCATAAAACTTAAATATATACATAGTATCATAAAACTAATTTTTCATGTTATCAAACGGGCGTGTGGCGTAGTTGGTAGCGCGTCTGCCTTGCAAGCAGAAGGTCATTGGTTCGACTCCGATCTCGTCCATTCATTTTTCTTCTAGAAAAGATTTTTTTCTTACTGCCAAGAATTGCAGTAATTTAAGAAAAACTCTATTTTTTTTGTTTTTCTTCAGACCTTTTTCACACCTATCTTAACTTCTCTCTGGGAACCTCCTCTTGCTGACCTTACTCATCGCTACTCCCCCACAAACACGGTATTATCAAACATAAACACCCAACTATTTCACACAAAATGCCAGGGTATGTGCCAATTTATAACCGAATTCCAAAAGGAATAACATCGGAAAAACTAATAATATATAAGAAAAAGTACTAACCACTCAGTGAAGTCATTTCTCTTCTGCTTGGCCAATGTGGAAACCAGGTAGGCTTACAGTATTGGGCCCAAATGGCTGCAGAGCATCAAATTAGCGCCGACGGAAGCGCTCAACCCTTCAACGAGAACACAATCGCATACGAGAGCAATAGCGAACAATATCCATCCGATACCAGTCTAAAAAACCGGCGGCTTGACCAAACAAACGTGTTTTTCTCTCATAATGAAGAGAGTCGTTATACGCCTAGGTCCATTCTCATTGACCTAGAGCCTTCTGTTATTGGGAGGTCGATTGCAGAAATGCCCATGTTTAACCCCCGGAACGTCCATCTTAGTGATAACGGTGCTGGTGCTGCTAACAACTGGCTGAGGGGCCATAGCTATGCGTCACAACACCAGGAAGAACTACTTAATCTTATTGATCGGGAGATGGACAAGTGTGATAATCTTTCGACGTTCCAGCTATTCCATAGTGTTGCAGGAGGCACTGGGTCTGGAGTGGGCAGCTATGTGTTGGAGCTCTTAGATGATCGATACGGCAGCAAGAAGCTCATAAACACCTTTTCGATTTTTCCATCCAATGAGAAAACTTCTGACGTGGTAGTCCAGCCGTACAATACGGTTCTTACGTTGAAGAGGTTGATTGATCACAGTAATGCCACCTTTGTGTTCGATAATGATTCTTTGAATCGTCTTGATAACTTGCTTTTAAATGGCTTATCTTCCTTTCCCACAAAAGCATTCCAAGGTGAGAACAAGTTGATATCATACATTGCATGTGGTCTTTCGAATCCATTACGTTTCCCTAGTTACATCTACAGCTCCTATGAATCTATCTTGTCCACGCTCGTTCCAACTCCAGACTTGAAGTTTCTTTCTTCGGCAATTGCTCCAAATTCTAACATTCCAGGGTCACTTCCAGCCGCAAATTACGTGGGTCTCAACGAAAACGAGATTGTTCTCGAGCTTCTAAACGACAAGTACAAAATGAACCGAATCCAAGAGCCTCCGAAGTACATCACCATGCTCAATTATTTGATAGGAGATAAAATAAATCAGTCGGAATTACGGAAGGGCTTGATACGTGCACAGCAAAGAACGTCATTTGTACCTTGGGCTTCTTCGGTGATCAATGTGGTCAACGGAAAGAAGCCGTATAATGTAAAAACTCGTGGTTTGAGCGGCTTTCAAATCTCAAACAATACTTCCATTGTGAACATGTTTCAAAAAACCGTCAGACAGTATGAGCTTCTAGCGAAAAGAGCGGCATATATCAACTTTTACATGGAAAGCAACGATCCTACAGAACGAGCACAGGTGCTAGACACTTTTAATGAATGTAAGGAGCTGGTGTTGTCGGTAATTGATGAATATCGCTCTTCCACCACACTTAGCTACCTTGATGATGAGAATTTGGACGACCAAATGATGTCATAATCAAGGCGGGCCAATGAATTGGAAATGTTTAAGATTGTTTCAAGAAATTGAAGGCGAAATAGAGTATCTCATCAAGAGGCTTCAAGGCCAGTCATTAATTTTACGACGGTGCAACGTTGCACTGGAGATAAATCTGGAAACTTTTTCATTTAGAGTCTCCCGACGATATCAAACTTTACAACCGTTTACGTTGCATCTGATCAAAGTTGTATTGATGTGTGTTGCAGCTTACCTATTTCTTCCAGTTAAGGTGGTACCAATGGCTCTCATCCAAACGTTGAACCAGAACCACCAAAAAGGAAAATTCACACGAGTTTTAAAATCTAGATGCAAAAGGATTTAAGATGGCCGAAATCATTTGACTTTTTTTTCTCCAAGGGTCAAGAATTTAATACCCTTTAAGACCTCGTCACGTGAGTGGCTAGTAACAGGATCATTATCTGCTCCCAAAGAAGTCACGATAACCCCATCCAAAACCAAAAAGAAAACAGATACACGTTAAGCAATGTCTTTCAATTTCGCTGACTTTGCCGACAATTTGAAGTCCCTCGGAGGCAAAGTTTCCTCTGAATTCAACAAGGAAGTTCTACCATTCGCTCAGAGAACCACCCGTATGGTCCAAGAGAAAATCGGGAAAGTGAATGTGGATGAGATCAGTCAATTGCCTTCTGAATACACGGAGTTGGCAGCCAAGTGTAACAATGTTGAGAGGCTCTACAAGAATATTTTGAAGGTGACCCAGAACTACGAGAACGAGTCATACGACTACCCATTGAACTTACAGGAGTCCTTCACGGAGTTCGGTAAGGATATCAGCAGTCGTGTGTCGAATCTTTCCAAGGCCACTAATACCGCCGAGGCACAAGCAGCTTTGGTTAATCCTGTCAATGGCGACTTCAAGCCTCCAAAGACTTTATATCATGCTCTTGCCCGGGCCACCAACGGGTCGATCTTAGCGTCCAGCGGATTCGATGATCCATTGGTTAAGGCTTTGGATAAATATTCCTCCAATTTGAACAAAATTGCCAATGCCAGATTGGGACAAGATCTGTTGATCAAGTCGAAGTTCAACAAGCCATTGGCTACTACTTTGCGTTCTCTTCTTGCCCAAAGTGCTACTATTCAGAAGAAGGTTGAGGAGAAGAGGATCGACTACGATGTTGCGCGTCAAATGCTCACCAATTGCTCTAACCCTGCCAAGGAACCTCAATTGAGAGTTTCTATGGAGAATGCTGAGGATGAATTTGCCAATTCTGTTGAGGATGCCCTCTCTGTGATGCAGAACGTTTTGGAACAAGCCAAGCCTATCGAGGAGCTCTTGGAGCTAATCAAAGCGCAATTGGCTTATCACAAATTAGCTACAGAGTTGTTGGGTGGAATGGTTGGTGATATGGAGGACTTGATTGCTGACAGCTCAAAGTCTCAGAGCACTAAGATCGATAGCTCGATTTCTGAGGCCGGCGATTTTGGTATTTAATATGGCGCTGTTTTTTTTTTAGTAATTGCAATATATTTCCGAGAACTTTATTTCCCATGAGATATAGAATCAGCCACAGAGGTTAAGAATAGTGGTTTGGAAGAATTTGTTCTAAAAGAGAAGAGAATTTTCTAAAAGCAGAATTAATTTAAAAAAAATCAGAAGAAAATTGTTCTGAATGTGTGTCTGTTGAAATTTCTGTTAACAGTTTATAAATTTCTTTTTCATCTCAAAACGGAACCAGAGAATGTTGTGTTGAAAATTAATTCTCGGTTCAAAACACAGTTTGGGCAATAACCCAAAATGTCCATCTATTGAGACCGAAGGGCACTTAACCTGATGTCAGTAGCAGATTCTTCTGGGTTGAAGCCGAAAGATCCTTCCAATAACTTAGCATGGATGGATTGTAAAGCTCTGATGGTGTCCTTTGCATTGATAACGGCGGAAATGTTGATTTCATTGGCACCCTGACTGATCATCTCGATATTGATTCTCTCGTCAGCTAGCACTTTGAACATGTTTCCCGCAATACCAATGAAGTTGACCATTTGCTTTCCAACAAGAGAAACAATGGTCATTTGTCTGGTGACGTCAACAGTACCCATTTTGCGCAACTCTTTCAAGGCTTCCTTCAAATGAGCCTCTTGATCGGGCAGAATTTGCATTGCCATGGATACATGGACTTCTGAAGTCGAGATTAAGTCAACCACAAGTCTGAATTTATCCAACGTGGTAAAGAGATGGGCCAAGAAGCCATGCGAAAGAGTTTTCTTGTTGGAGTGGACGTTGATGACTGCAATATCTTGCTTGGCAGTGATAGCCGTGGCCGATCTTCTCTTTTGCGATTGAAGGAAACTGCTGGGTATACTTTCGTAGGCAGCTGGAGGATGAGGAGGGGTGGCTTCACCTCTGCGGCCAATGTTATCAGGATAGATGATTGTTCCATTGCCAGAAGGATTTTCGACGTTTTTGATTCTAATTGGGATCTTAGCCTTAATCACTTGTTCCATGGTAAATGGATGAATGACTTCGGAACCGTAGTAGGTCAACTCTGCAGCCTCATCAGGGGTAACGCTATCCAAAAGTCTAGCATTTGGAACTTTACGTGGGTCAGCAGTGAAGATACCATCGACCTCCTTCCAGATTTGCAACTCATCTGCCTGGACACCAACGGCGACTAGAGCAGCACACAAATCAGTGTAACCACGGCCTACACCATTTAGAAGTCCACCAGGGACTACGCCAAAGTAGCCAGTAAAGACGGGAATGATGTCGGAATCCAATGCGGTGGCAATTTCACCGAATTTGGAAGTTAAGAATTGGTAGAACTTTTCGTCAAGACCCTTGGAAACGTCGTAATCCAATGGGATGATGTCACTGAGGTCAACATAACGAGCCTTCAAGCCACGATCGTTCATCAATGCAGCCATAAACAAACATGACAATTTCTCACCCACAGACATAATGGAGTCCAAAGTACGGGCACTGATTTCTCCAATCACCTGCGACGCATGGAGCAATTCTTGTGCTCTAGCTACTTCTTTCTTGGACTGTTGAATCAATTGAGCCTGAAGTTCGGGGTCAGAGATCTTGGCCTGTGCATTTTCCGTATGATCTTTATCAATGGCATCTAGAAGGTACTTGAACTCTGCGTTTTGAGATGCAAGATCAGCAGCTTTAAGTAATCTTGATGTGGTTCCTTCACTCTTTGTGTTGGAAGATCTTGCAGAACAGACCACGGCAACACGATTGTTCAGAGCGTAACGTCTGACCACGTTTTCGACAATGTTTTCGGGAAACTTTCCAACGGACGTTCCACCGAATTTCTGAATGATCCAACCTGGCGGCAGAAGTTGTTTGAGGTCCAAGACGGAGTTGTAGGAGGCAGCAGAGAGAGTTGGGGAAGGCTCGGACATGCTGAGAAGATACAGGGAAGAAAAGAATTAAAAGTTATTTGTTGCAGTTATTTGATAAAGAGATTTTCTTTATAATTTCTAGTTCCTGGGACCAAAGAAGGTGTATGGTAACTTTATAGAGTAGGTGAATTTTCCACTTGGCCTATGACTCAAATGACTCTGCACCTGCACATTACTATTTATCTATCTCACGTGATCTAGCGATAGCTCCAGGGTATGTGCAGGGCAAATAGTTGAAATTTGGACAGGAAGAGAAATAAGAGGAAGTGAAGGGAGGAAGAAGAGAAGAAGAGAAGAGGGGGGAGTTGGAGATTCCGATTGGTCGGGATGTACGGGCTTCTTGTATATTTTCATTTCAATGTTTTTGTTTCATTTGAATGTTTTTTCATTTCTTTGGTGTTTAGCCTTGATCTTAATGACAAAAGAGAACAAAGAAAAAGCAAGAAAAAGCAAGAAAAAGCGAGAAAAAGAAAGAAAAAGCAAGAAAAAACAAGAAACGAAATTCTTCTATTTGTTTCACATATTTTCCATTTTGTTCTTCATCAACATCCTGTTTGACTTGGTTCACTTTAATATCATAGTGATCTTCACATTGTTTAGTTGTGTATAATAGAGCACTCTACTGACTTTTGACTTTTGGTTCCTTAATTAAAATGTTTGTGGGTCCTCTCACACACAGCAAACTAATGTCTATTTATATTATTTTTCCCCGCACGATAGTCTCGGAGTTTGTCTCATGACATTCTTGTCTTCTCCGGGAAACTCCATTCGTCTTAGGGTTTTCTTATCTCTGGGAAAAAAGGAAATCGGTAGTATTGTAGAACATTCAAAGAGGGATTGATAAATAAATCTACTTTTTATCTTTACATATAGATTGTGGACTTTTTGCAAGGTCATGCAGTTGCTATGGAGAAAATTATCAGAGATCTTCTTTTTTTTTTTGTCTAAGCCTTGTCTACCTTTTCTAACCGTTTTCGAGGCTTACTCGATCTTATTTGAAGATTCTCTTCATTGCATCGTCTTAGGGCATTTAATGGATGGAAGACTGCTTAGATTAATCTGATGGATGTAAGTATCCGTTAAGTTTTTTATAATGGATGGAAATTTTCGTTTAAATTTGTCTTTTTCAGTATTTCTTTTTGTGGTTTCTTAGGAGAATACTGAGGCCAATCCCCAACGAAATCATGGAACTCAAAAGGAAAGCATGTATTCGATTCGTTTTTCAACTGAACTTCTACCAGCTGTAATCCATCCTTCCTCCGACCTGATGATACCTACAAGGACTTCTGTTATATTTTGTTTTTGGCTTCCTAAAGTCGTTCTTTTGCTGGTTAATGCAATGGATTAGGTCCATTTGCCTCAAGAAAGAGTAGAATTGGTTCTGTTGGTTATTCAATTGCTCGGCATAATTATTTACCGCTTTGATAACCTCATTCACTACTTTGCCTTGCAAATGTGTGACTCTGAGCTTTTTCTTCACCAGATCACTTACCTATTTACCTAAGATATCTCGATTTTTGGTGTTTATCTCTGCAAACTCAAGATAACAATCTATTGGCTTGCATGGGATCCCGGAGACTCTTCCGCAACCCAATTTTTTGAGATCGCTCAATCACTTCTAGCTAGTGAGATTTATTGTTTAAGCAAATATGGGATTCCACTTTTCGACATACTGTTAATGAATTCAAAATTGTTACAAGAAGATTCGAATTCTTGCTTTGTGCGGCTGCTATAATGTAAATGATGTCTGAAGTAGGAAGGTTCTATCTGAGAGATTCTGTCCAAGCCCCAAAACGGTTTTCAGTATCCCCCCTCCAGAATTGGTCATGAAATTCTGAGTCCCGTTTGATAGTAATGATAAAAATTTTCGGGAATGAGGTATTGGGTGTCTTAGTTTGTGGCTGAGCCACATGGCCCCCGTAATCGTGATAAGAAGGGAGGACCAGGTCCCTAGCGACCAATAAGGCCCTTGGGGAAAAATAGGGTACGGCATCCATTGAAGACTATTGATGAATTGCATGATTGCTTTATTTGTGATGGTTTGTTCGGAAGATGGTGAACAAAGCTCTCTATTGAGCTCCGAGATTCGCTTATCATCTGGTTATGGTAATTAATCCATTGGAGGGAATCTCTCTGAACTGACAAGCAACGGAGGATCAATAACAACAGAGGGAAGCGGATACCTTTCCTATAATCGTAGTCTGGTGTCAACACCAAGCTGATAGGTGGCTGCAATTTCCTGTAATAGAAGTCTGGCTCAAATGATATTTGTGCTTTATTCTTGGGATTGAGTTGATTTTGTTCCAACACTGAAGCATGTACTGGTAATAAAACTCTAACTTATCAGACTCAAAGGCAAACGAGAGTTTTGATTATTGCGATCTGATTGCACATTTGGTTTTAAACTGTTATAGTAACAACTGAAACACCATCACCAAACCTCACCAAACCTGAAACAGGCACGATGCACTACCAAAAAAAAACAAAAAAAAACTCATTGTTTCAGAATTTATCAGAGCATCAGAACCCCACTAATAACCCTCTTGCACCTTTTCTTGACCTTTGTAGACTTGGTCCCTGTTACCGCATATTTTCATCCCCTTACACTGCCCTCATCTCTGCTCACCCCACCAAAACCCATTGGAACCACTTCCCAACACTTATTTGCTTGATCTAGACGCGAATATAAATAAAAATGACAAAAAGGACGCCTCAAGAGTCTTCACAGTCGTCAGAAACCGCAAAAAGACAAGCGTCAACTTTCGGCCATGAAGAAATCGTCAGTTTCTTCAACTCCAAGATCTTTACTCAAACATTCCAAGATTCACTACAATCCGATATCACAAACAGTCAACCTTACAGATGGGGAACAGTAACCGAGTTGTTTGACGAAACCTTATTGAGAAACGTCAGAAAGGAGGTGCTTCATGAAATTGCCTTCACTAAGAAGGAAACTGACATCTACAAGGTGCACCAGTCGGGAGACTTGGCCAACTTATCAGGGTTGAATTGGGAAGATTTGTCTCGGTTGCCATCGTTAGCAAAGCTCCGTGCTGGAATTTACTCGGAAGAGTTCAGAGACTTCATATCCAACGTCACTGGATGTGGAAGGTTGAGTGGTGTCAAGACCGATTTATCAATCAACACTTACACCAAGGGATGTCACCTTTTGACCCATGACGATGTCATTGGTTCCAGAAGAGTCAGTTTCATTCTTTATTTGCCTGATCCTGACTCTACATGGAAAGCTCACTATGGAGGAGCCTTGAGATTGTTTCCTGCCATTGTTCCAAACGTTCCCAAAGCGGACTTCGAATGTAAGTTGGTTCCTCAATTCAACCAAATTGCCTTCTTCACCGTCCAACCGGGTCTTTCTTTCCATGATGTTGAAGAGGTGAGAGTGGACAAACAGAGATTATCTATCCAAGGATGGTTTCATATTCCCCAAGAGGGAGAAAAGGGCTACGTTCCTGGTGAGCAAGAGGCGACTGAAGCAAAGAGTACCTTGCAGCAATTACAAACCAAGGAGCTCCAAGAGTACGATTTTCCTAAACCGGTCAGAAACGATTTGCTTCCTAGTGAGATCAAGCTCTACGAAGAAGCGAAGTCTTTTACAGATGCAGAATTGCAATACTTGAAAAAATACTTGAACGAATCGTACTTGACTGATTCAATGATGGAAAAACTACAAAACGCATTCCTTGAAGACTCTGTTGTGGAAATCCATGAGGTTCTACAAAAGAAACATGCAGACTTACTCCAACAAACTCTCCGAACCATTGAACTCGAAAAGAGAGTTCCCCAAACCTCGGCTGAAATCAAGTTTCCTTGGAAATGCGCTGTACCACCTCATAAGCAACGATTTATGTACATGGATGGTACTTCGAATTTTGAACTCACCGAAGCGTCCATCAACCATATCAATAAAGTTGGTCCACAAGAACTTCCCAACTTTCAACTTACGCAACAGTTGGCAAAGGAGGAGGCCGATAGAATGATTTTGGAGATTCTCAGCTTTATGAAGTCGGCAGCATTCCGTAAATGGATTGTGTTTGTTACTGGATTGATTCCTACCAGTGACCAGCTCTTAGCTCGTAAGTTTAGACCAGGACACGATTTCATTTTAGCAACTACTACAGACAAGAAATTGGCACGGGAGGGTGAATTGAATGTTTTACTAGAAGCTACATTGGGACTTACTCCTACTGCTTCTACAAAGAAGAACTGGGAATCGGGTGAACTTGGAGGCTACGAAGTTTGCATAGCACTTAACACCGACAGCGATGGTGAGTTTGAGGACGATGATCCCGCTATCTACAAGGCCAGTGATCCATCGGATGACTCAGTTCTTTACACCAGTCAATGTAAATGGAACACATTGTGTCTTATGTTGAGAGATCCTAGTGTGTTGAAGTTTGTCAAGTACGTTAGTATTGATGCTAAGGGTTCAAGATGGGATATCAGTGGACAATGGAATGTGAAAAGTGGTCCTGAGACTGACTCCGAGTAAAGAACGAACCCTGAATCAGAGAAATTTGCAGCCACTCGCTTGACCAACAAGCACAAGAACAATATCCAAGTCAAACTACATATTTGGACTGGACAATGAAATGAATATGAAAATCTTTATAAACATGATAAATTACGTCTGTGAAAATTTCAAAAACAAAAAAATCACAGTTCAGAGCCCATTTTCACATTCAACATAGATACCCAAAACAGGCAAAAACTAGAACAGAGTAAAGAAACAAACAAACAAACAAACAAACAAACCAAGCCGAAAAAAAGTAAACAAATAATTTTGAAAAAAAAAGAATGACCAAAAACAAAAACTAATATTAAAAAAAAAATTTCTTCTCATATTTCTGTTTCTGGTAATTCCAACATTGTTAATAGGAGGCATAGAGAAGACCACCAGACGGAATTTCATCACAATTCCACCAAATTTAAGATACAAAATGAAAACCCCACAACGTTTCCAATTCCTTCTTTCTTGCATATCGTCCAGATATACCCCTTTTGGCACAAGTGTCCCTAAAGAAATTCCGGGTAAGCCGATCCCGCAAGTTTTAACCCCATTGGGTGCGAAAAACCTCCCGCCCCCACACAGGAACACCCAGTATATAGTAACTGTGATTTTCTGAGCATCTGACGTACATCTACCACTACAACACATTTGTTAGTACCGCTTGTTGGTTGCATAGAGACCGATCTTTAGATCTTCAGATTAGTTTCTTCTCAATAAGTAGAATCGTTAAAATGGCCCAAGATTCAAACCCAATGGTCGTGTTTACCACGGTGGTTACCATCATCTCTACTTTCATAGTCATCTACTTTGTCCAGAAGAACAAAAACAAGAATGTTCCAGTGTTGTCACCAACGGATTTCAAGAAATTCCCCTTGATTGCCAAAACCAGAGTATCACACAACTCTTGTATTTATAAGTTTGGTTTGCCAAAATCTACTGATAGATTGGGTTTGCCCATTGGCCAACATATCTCCATCTCTGCCATCATCGATGGAAAGGAGGTTGTTCGTTCATACACGCCTATTTCTAACGATGAACAATTGGGTTCTTTTGACTTGTTGATCAAGACTTACGAGAACGGTAACATTTCTAGATACGTTGAGTCCAAGAAGATTGGCGAGTCCATTGACATCAGAGGTCCTAAAGGATTCTTCACCTACACACCTAACATGGTTGAATCTTTTGGTATGGTCGCCGGTGGTACTGGTATTGCACCAATGTACCAGGTTTTCACTGCTATTTTGGATAACCCAGAGGACAAGACCAAGATCAATTTGCTTTACGCTAACGTCTCTGAAAATGACATTTTGTTGAAGGCTGAGCTCGATCTCTTGGAGAAGAAGCACCCTGACCAATTTAAGATCCACTACGTTTTGAACAACCCTCCTCCGAACTGGACTGGCTCTGTTGGTTTCATCACTCCTGAGATTATGGAGACCCACTTGCCAAAAAGCACCGACAACACCAACTTGTTGATCTGTGGTCCTCCTCCTATGGTGTCTGCCATCAAGAAGGCTGCTCAGACTCTTGGCTACCCTAAGGCCAAGCCTGTCAGTAAATTGGGTGATCAAGTCTTTGTCTTTTAAGGGAGTTTACTCAATAGGAATAATCTCCATTGAAGGTGCTTTCATCTGTTCCTTTGAAGGAATGCTACCTGCAACAACTCTACATTATTCTCCATCAATTAAAGACTGTGACTATAGAAATAGAATCTTATGTCAAATGTGTTATCGTGATGAAAAGGCTTATCTTTGAATATGTGATATAAGAAGCATGAATTGAATATATGGCCATTTACATCGATCTCCCAACGAAGTGTTTCTAGGAAACTTCAAGCAAATAATCAAATAAATTGTCTGAATAAGAACAGGAACCTTCTAAATATGTACCGAAAATCACCTAAATATGAACCGAATCCGTTCAATTATAAAAAAATCATTTCGGAAAAATAGCCTCTTACACATGTACCCCTTCTTTCTTTTGCATTATCGAACTGCACAATTTCTATTCTGCCAAGCTTCCTGCAGTACTATATGGCAGAATGCAGTCACTCATATAATAAATTAGTTCAGCACATTCCAAATCTTTTCCGCAACTACTACTTTTTTTCTCTTCCGAAACCATATAGGTCTTGTTGCTATAGCAAACATAGTACCCGCGATAAACAGAGCCCCTTGCTATGCGGCTCCTCATTCTTGCGGGCTTCATTCTCTCGTCGGTGCTGGCACATGTCGTACCCAAATGGTATATGGAGAATGATTACATCCGTGAAACACTCGAAAACGAAGATTATAACATCAACAACGCATTCAAACCACCAGTGGACTCGGTCAATTACCCGCCAATCATTCCTAGACCGACAAAAGAGCAGCGAACACTCAAGTCCGGTGAACTTCCGTCGTATGTCATTGACTATGCGCCATATGTGCATCTATATTCAGAGGAACGATACATGCCATACGATGTAAATGAGTTTGTTAAGAACTTCCATGCCGAGTTTGGAAACGGCACGGTCATAGAGTCAACCGAAAATGGCCATTTGAATGTCTCTTTGTTGGCCAGTCTACCCAAGCATCGAGATGTATTCTTGACAGCCGACGAGGACTTCAACAGCAATCCAGATTGGATCACAGGTGTCAAGAACCAGCCTTCTCTTGTTGATGGCAAGATTGAAAACGCTCCGGCAACGTTGATCGTTGTAGATAAGGGTAATGGTTGGGTGGATTCATACTGGTTTTACTTCTACTCGTTCAACTTGGGGCCCTATGTTCTAGGAAATGGGCCTTACGGTAACCATGTTGGCGATTGGGAACATTCCCTTGTCCGGTTTTATAAGGGAAAGCCCATCATTGTCTGGATGTCAGCACATGGCGGTGGAGGTGCATTTTTCTACGATAACTTAGAAAAGCACGAGGTTGATAAAACGCATCCCATCATATATTCAGCTCGAGGAACGCATGCAAACTATGTGTCTGTGGGAACGCATCCTCATGATTTGCCTTACCAGATTCTTTGTGATTTCACAGACAAGGGACCATTATGGAACCCTACTAAAAACTACTTGGGATACTTTTATGATGGAAGTTTTGTTCAGCCCATTGAGGAAAATGTTAATTCCGAGCATACGGGAAGAGAATTAGACTATGGTGACTGGCTTACTTTTCCTGGTCACTGGGGTGACAAACAACTTCCTAGCAACGACCCTAGACAAGTGTACTCGTTTATTGGTGGATACAAGTACATTGATGGACCTCGTGGACCACTTGCCAAGAATCTTCTTCGTCTTATTCCTTGCGAACGTGCCAAATGGTGGAATTTCTGGAACGGGTGTAATGTTCGGGAGAACATCAAATATGGCATTGGAATAGAGAGTGAAGGATATAACTGCGGGAATATCTTAGGGAATGTGAAGTCTCGGTTTGTGAGGAAACTTTTGCAGATGATTACACTGGGAGGATGGTTTTGTTATGTTGCCGATTTGGTATATGGTTAAGAGAAGGAAGACCAGGAAGACCAGGAAGACCAGGAAGACTAGAAAGGCCAGGAAGAAGAATAACCAAGGTTCTAGGTTCTACATTCTAGGTTCCGCTATTACACAATAGTCTGGGTGTTTTGGATATGAATAATGTTAATAAAGGTTTTTATGAAGTATAGTACAAAGCCAAAATACCAAGTATCAAGGTAAAAGAGCCAAAGATCAAAGGAAAAGACCAATATTTCAAAATATAAAAGTTATTAAAATCATCCAAATATCACTTACACCTTATAAATTCGTAATTAACCTTATCCCAATACTACCTACTCCACACTAAACCACAATTCAACCAAAAAATCACCAAAATGGCCCCACCGCTTGGATATGATAAATCCAAACAATCGGGATTCGGTGACGTGTTCAAATCCTTCACAAAATCCTTCAAATCTTCCCCAGGAAGAGTCCCAGTATCAATCAATGCCAAAGTGGTAGGAGGAGGTGCAAATATGCCCAGACTCCTACAACAGCTCCGAAATGATCCTCTTTCGTCCCGTATTGAGGCAGCCAATGAGATTTGTGAGCTTCTAGAGAAAATCTCCATCTCGTCCACCACCGAAATCTGGTATTTGGTGAAGGATCTTTGTACAAAGGGGAGACCATCAAGTGCTCGAAGAAGTGGCCTAAAAGTGATGATTGAGTGTATTAAGAAACACTCCAACTCTACGGCAGACAAAGTTATTTACTATAAAGAAATCACCGATCTTTGCAGCATGGACAAGGGGAGATTGGATCCTGAGTTCGACTTATTTCTTGAAGCATTGATCCAGCTCACTGACAACGGCAAAGACCTCCATGACTTGAACATATATAATCTGGATATGCCATGGAGAGTTTTTGTATATAAGAGTTTTGATTTGGCCGGCGAAACGGCGCATTTGTCCGATAAGACTGATGGTGTTCATACTCAAGAACGTCGGAACTTCATAAAGTTGATTGAGTACTTGAACAATTGTTTCAAATACAATTTCGTGCTAGTTAATGAGGAGTTTGTATTACGAGTCTTATCTACATCTATTACTACTTGTTTGGCTACTGAAAACTCCGCTTTACTCTTGGATCTATCTTTACTTGTGAAGACCATTGTCATTTTCGGCTACATCCCGCCTTCAGGTCAACTAATTACCGTCAGACTTCTATGTTGGATCTCTTATCACTCTCCCAAATTACGCGAGATTGCTTGGGAATCTTTACTAAAAGTGTTCATCGAAAGACCTTCGGAAATCCTTTCTGATGTGACTTCATTTCTTCAAGATCCAATTCTCCAGGAAGCCCAGGCACAATCTCTAAATGAGCAGGACTTACGCAGTCTTCCGAAATTGACCCAGAGAACTCTCGTGACTGCCCTTGGTGCTATTGGCTGCTTGGAACATCTACTACTTAATATTACCTTGTGCGATGCTTCATTGAGAACTGTGTTGCCCCTCAAGACTATTTACAACAATATTACCACCCCTTCGGTCAGCGAATCTACAGTCTTGAACGCCGGCGTTCTTCGTCTCTTTGACAGATTGTTTTCTTCGTATGCTACTGAATCCACTCCTGGATCTAATCTCTTTCAAATGATGTTTCCCTTCCACTTATGGTGTGTTACATCGGGAAACCTTTTAGATTTCCTACTTCGTCTCAAGATTAACAGCGTGCAAGAACAAGATTACTGGAACTCGATTTGTGTGTCGTTACGTGCCAAATACGAGGCTAATGAGATATCTGTCACCAAGGATCGCTTAATTACCTTCCTTCTTCGTGACTCTGATCGCCTCACTGAAGATTTGGCCTTGTTTGTCTTGAACCACTTCCAAGAAACCAAGGCTTGTGTTTGCTTAAGCACAAATTGGAAGGAAAACTGCAGAATCATCGTCAATTCCTTTTACTACTCCGAGAGTGCTTCAAAATTCTCACCCCCGACCCGAATATTGTCCTTGAAGGTTCTTTTGGAGGCTTTTGACTACTCTGTGGCGTATTACGACGAATATGGCATAGCTAGAGACTTCATTATGGATGTGCTCAGAAACGTTAAGTCGGAGGTAGATCCAGAGGTCATCGACTATGTGTATCATACTCTTCTATTTGGCTTGATCATAAATGCATCTCTGTCTTTCCTCCAAGAACTCATGGATGTTTTTGAACCGGTCCTTATTCAAAAGCGGAACAAGTTGGGACTCAAAAGTATCGTGTCACTTGGCTCATTTCCTTCGAGTGCTCCCAGGAGAATAAAATCAACGAAAAGTGAGCGAGATAGCGAGATCAATACATTAGCCTTCAAGGACAGTTACCAAGTTGAGCTAGCAAAAGTTCTCAGCAAGTCGTTACTTACACTTGCAACTCATAAGGCAGAAGAAGCTGGTATTGTCTTTGAATTTGTGATCTGTTTGTGTAATTCAGCTCTTTCAGAGGAAGATTTCGAAATGGCGCTCGTTTTAGTGCGTGCGCTCATTAGAATGCGTTGTACGGTTGAAGGATATGTTTATTTCTGTCAACCAATTGATATGGAAGGTCTCGCAACGACCATGAACAGAAATTCTCTCATAGATTCCTATAAGCCCTTACCTAGTCATCTATGGTGTTATCCAGAGGAGAAGGATTACCTTCCATCATCAACATACGACAAACCAAACAGGAAATTGAGGATATTCGAACCTTCTTCCAATACGTTATCGATTCAACGGAAAGGAAGTGGAGTCATTGATGTTAACAAATGGTTTTCACTTGTGAAAAAAATCACTGAAGAGTACTATCACTGGGAACTATATTCCTATGTATGGGCACATTTCTGCTCCCAGCTCTGCAATACCACTCTTTTCAAATGTGACAGCTCTTTTATTACTGAGTTTAGGAGGATTGTGTGTGATCAATTGTCCTTGAATCTTCCTGCCACTTTAACCTTTCCTCTTGTGGACACAAACGTTACAAAAGCAGACCTCTTAGTTGCATTTATAAGAACTTTGTCATCTCTTGTTGGTTACCATGACTTATTCAACAAGATAGAAGAAGATCAAATAATAAGCTCGCTTCTTTCCAGTTTGGCTTCATGGGAGAAAACGGCCATACCTAGTATTCATATGTTGACCATATGTTGCTACGAACTACCTCAGTCTATGAAAAAGTACTTGATTCCTATATTGACCAGATTACAAGCAAGTATCACTAGTGCATTCGCTAGTAGTCATACTCTTGAGTTTTTGATGGCTTTGATCCAGGTACCCACTCTCACTTCCAATTTTACTATCGAAGAATTCAAAAGAGTGTTCGCCATTGCCTTTCGGTACATTGAGCATGCAAGGGACATGCAAAAACGAAACGGTAATTCAAGTGATAAACCAGATGCATCCCGCTTGCAGGATCATGGTGTTGATGCTGAGGTCGATAACAAAGTTTCCACACAATGGAACAAAGTTACTCCTATGTTGCATCAGTATCTTTTAACCACATCGTTTGAGGTGTTATCTCAATGGTTCTTAAAAATGAAGTTGGAAGATCGTTCTCAAGTCAGCTCCTTCATCATGAAGAACATTGTGTCTTGTTGTGGAGCTACCGAGTTTAAGGACTTAGATGATGTGACAATTGCACATTTGGACTTTTTGGCACGGTTTACATATAGTAACATGCCTTTAAGGATAAATAATGCACGGAAATCTGATGTTTTGTCCAATTTCTCGTCAAATAAATGGATTATTGGACAGGCGATTGTTGCAATAGATGTGGACATGAACAATGGCAACTCAAATATCACTTTGAGACGACCCACGGGGTTCGTTTCATTCAACTTGAGACTAAACAATGATATGGTGCCGGTCGATGTTAATGCGGAGAAGGACCGACCATTTTTCACCAGTAATTATCTCTTACTACAGTTGTTCAAGCCCTTGGATCAGGTATCTCCATCAAAGCCATTGCCACTTCTCGACGACTCGACTACAGAAAGGGCATTGAATACTTTCGACAGGGTACCCGTTGTGGCGCATCATAAAGCAGGTATCGTTTACATTGGTCCAGGACAAAAAGAAGAATCTGAGATATTGGCAAATACTGTTGGGTCAGTTGATTATCAGCAATTCCTTGAGAGAGTCGGCCATATGATCAAGCTTAGCGAAGCAGATTCTGTATACGTCGGTGGGCTCGATAAAGAAGGCGGAACAGACGGTGAATTCGCTTACGTTTGGAGTGATGAGCTCACACAGCTTATTTTTCATACGACTACGCTTATGCCAACGACACTCAACGATAAGTATTGTCTGCTCAAAAAGCGACATATCGGAAATAACCACGTCAATGTTTTCTTTGATGAATCGGGTCATCCTTTCAATTTCAATGTGATTAAATCACAGTTTAACTTCATCAACATTGTCATCAGCCCTCACACAAGACGCTATGGTGTGGCTGGGTGGAACAGTTACAAGTATTACAAAGTCAAGACTTATCGACGCAGCGAGGTGCCGGGTATCTTTTCCACGTCACATTACAAACTCATTTCAGTTGAGCAGCTTCCCCATTTCATCAGAAACAGCGTTTTAATGGCTAATAGGTTGGCCCGTATTTGGCACGAGTCTAATGATGGAGTGTATGTCACCAACTGGGAGATGCGAGTAAGGCAGCTACGTTCCCTCCGTGAACGTACAATTGCAGCCCATGAAGCACTTCATGAGGAGCAGCAGAAACATTATGAAGAACAAGGGTTTACAAAGAACATGGGTGGGCCTACAGATATGGCGTCAGCGACAACCATTCAATCATTTTTGGAGCAGCTTCAAGCTCCTTCATCGACATTGACCAATAATGCATTACAAATAGCAAGGTACGAGCGTCCTTCTCCTTCTGACACGGAGTTACACACTCTTTTGGAATACAATTCGTACACCTTTTGATTGCCAGTGGCGAATTTCAGAGGAGAATTGCATATTGTGATTTCTGACGCATTTACTTTGTTTTGATGCCATTCACACCTGCAACCATTTCAGTGGCAAATTAGCAATGTACTATGTGCGATGTGGTTGTTGTGGCGAATGCAGAACCAAATGCAAAAGTAAACATGAAATAATCATCAAATTGGAAAGCTAAAGGTGGAACGAAAATGGGAATCCTTCTTGTTTTTTTTCGGCTATTAAGTATTGCAACACCTAGCAAACCAGACAAACCGAAAGTTGATATTCACATATTCATACGTTTGATTAACTGGAAGAATCTCCTGGAAAAAAGAAATCAATAAGCACGGCCCTCCTATCCTGCCCCTCTGTTTACCTGTTTCGGGATACCTGTGGTAGTGGACAATTTGCAGCCATCAATTCCACTCATCGGATCAGCCTATCTGCAGGAAACAATCAAAGGATTTGATGACTAAGCGCCGGAACAACCTAGTTTAGGGAGTGATCCGATCTGAACATTGGACGAAGGTGAAGCAATTTAGCAAAAAGAAGAAGAAAAGCAAAACCAGACCCAAAAAAGAAATAGGAAATGAGTTTATTTCCGTGCAAGAACCAAAAATCGGGCTCAATACATCTCTATGTGCCTTTCGTGGCAACTACTAGCAACACCAGTGGCCTTGACGTGAGATTTTCCGCGGTGCCGAACCTGCCTCCATGTAAGCCCGAGCAAGCCTAGCAAGCCTATGGGTCAGCAATGATCGGACAAAGCCTATATAAGCGACGATTAAAGCACACGGGGGCAAAACGATAACAGCAAAAAAAAGGTAAACAAAGAGTACCAAGCAAGAGAGAAAGAATAAGCAAGAGAGAAAGAACAGCAAAAACAAAAGAAAACCAAAAACAAAAGAAAACCAAAAACAAAGGATAATCAAAAAATAAAGAAAATCAAAACCATTTGATCTTCTTTCATCTCAAACACCAATAGTTCTCTTTCTTTGGCAGCTTTCCGAATCCGGCCTAGCACGCAATCTAGAGCAATTTTGCACCCATTTCTGTCTGCACCTTTCAACGGGTATTTTGGGCCAATAACGTTATTAAGACCGATTTCAACCAAGCAACAGTCTTTTTGAAGTTTTTTTGACTTCTTAAGATTTGGAATAACAGCAACATTTCCGACATTTTCTGTGTGAGAAATAATTTCCTCTTTGGTCTATTTCCGGTCAATTTCCTGTCCAATTAGAGCCATCTAAGGGCCAATTAGAGCCATCTAAGGGCCAATTAGAGCCATCTAAGGTCAAAATAGATTCATCCAAGGTCCAACTTGTTCCATCCAAGGTCAAATTAGACTATTATCGATCCATTTCCGGGAAGTTTTTCTTCTTTCTTCATCAACCTTTTCCTTGAAAGGGGTTCCAAGTTACTGTGGCTGCTGACTGAGCATCTTCGTGTCCTGCCTTTTACCTAACTCGCATTTCACTAGTGGCCCTGTGGTATTGCACACAGAAGCTCTACGCTACGGTATCTCTTTGCCTCTTCAGGAACACTGAGGACTCATTGGACAAACATAAATCAACCACCAGAGTTTTCTTCTGTCGCCAGAAATATCCCCTCATTTGGCTTGTTTCTTTATAAACTAGTCATCTTTTCTCTTACTGTGTTCTAGTGTTCTAGTGTTGCAGTATTACTGTATTCTCTACTACTGACATTGGCTCTATGTCTAACCTAGATTTTGAAAAATTGGCAGAGCTTGCCTTACACTCTATTCAGAGCACGCTCACAAATGAAAGCAAAGCTGTTTCCGGACTAGCTGAACAATATAAGTTCGATACAGATTCGAAGGTCGAGCTTGCTGCCAGTGTTAACCTCTTGTACCAAACCATACGGAAGGGAGGAAAGATTGTATGCTGTGGTGTTGGTAAATCGTTCAAGATTGCGACCAAAACAGTTGCTACTCTCAAATCTTTGTCTATCAACTCAGATCAACTTCATCCTACTGAAGCGCTTCACGGCGACCTAGGGCTTCTTAATGACAGAGACTGTCTTATCTTCTTCACAGCCTCAGGAAACACCCCTGAACTCATCCAGCTATTGCCACACATATCACCTTCTATTCCCATAGTTCTTCTCACCTGTTCCAAGAAGTCCAAATTAGCACAAAGTCACCAGGTGAAGAGCTTGTTGTATGCTGAGTTGCCAAACCATCTAAGGGAGAACACAATCCATGGCATTCCTGCTCCAACAGTCTCGGCAACCCTTTCTTTGATTCTTGCTGATGCAGTTTCTCTTTCTTTGGCAGAAATGGTTGAGAGAGATCTGTTCAAAAGACAAAAGCTCTTTTCTATGAAACACCCTGGTGGTTCTATTGGCTCGGACTTGAGCCATCTCAATGACAATTACATACGCGAGGGCCAGGCCCGTATCATACTATCACACAAGTCTGATCATGATAGCTACTCGTCGCTCTTATCTTTAAACCAGGTTAAATGTCACATGAACGTTGGTCTTTCCACAAATTCTCTGGAGTCCTCGCCTGTCATTCTGGACACAGATGAATACTTCACATCTGCTTCTGACCCCAAGCTATCTTTCGCAATCAATAAGGCTGATCCTGCTGATTGCTGCAAAGTTGAGCTTGCTGACTTGAAAAAATGGTCTGAGTTGGACTTGCTAAAAAACGCTTCTGTGTTCTCATTTATCATTTATAAAAGAAAAGAGTTGTTATATGGAATTGAAACCGGAAAAGTCAGAGAAATCTATAAAACGGCGAATAAACTACGTCAAGAGTGGAAAGGAACGGAAGATATCATTAAAGACTTCCAACGGGTGGACATAGGCGCTGGTTCTCATTTCGCATGAACAAACTTACGGAAAACAACGAAAAAGAACATTTAATTCTCGAAAGTCAGCTTTCTAACTGTTTGAAGTTTGTTTCTTGTTGAGTAGCATTGGGTGGAACCCAGGCCGTTCCCAAATGGAACCAAACGACACTAGGTTGTGGACAAAAAAAACTGGGTTGAGGAGTTCAGACGAGTGTGCTTCTCTCATAATGTAATATTTCATTATAGGTATCTAAAGTTCGAAGGACTGCGGTTATTCCCATAACCAAAAGAAACTTCCGTCTTTTTTATACTTCATGAGGTGTACAGTGAGAGTCAAATTCTAAGCAATCTATTTAAGAGATCTACCAAAGTATCTACCACAAAATGGTGAGAGTGGGTTCATTATCCTTACAGGTTTTTATAAGTAAATCTGGCAGACATAAGACCAGGATTCTTTTTGTTTGCAAAAAGCACAAATTAGGTTAAATTATAATTTCATTAGGCGCAAGATGAATTTATTTAAAAACAAAGATTTATCATCAAGTATATACATAGAATTTAATAGAATTTAAGGGCAGTGTCTTGCTTAGAGCAACCTCTCGACGGAACTAAGACCGGTCTGCCTCCAATAATGCTGACTCAGCTACAGCAATCATCTTCTCCACCAGTGCCAAGTGCTTTCCGTAATTGTTCTTCATCGAAAGCTGTTTCAAGTATTGTCTCAACTTCACCACAAGCAACTTCTTTTCGGGACGTTTGGGATCAAAACCTTCAACAAGTTTCTGAATCACATAGTTAGCATATTGATCTTTCATCATAAGTGCTAGTGATGAGTCGTCATCCACGCTCTCTCTTTCGATATCCTCATTTCCAAGCATAACTTCGTGAAGAATACGCTTTCTTTGCTCAACAGTGCCATGCTTTATACATTTCTCAATCACATTAGAGGCAAATTTGTGCTTGGAAAAATTAACAATAGAGCCGAGAACGACTTTGAGAATATCCTCGCGGTCGTCTTTCTTTCCGTGCTCCAACACATGCTGGATAACATAGTTTCCGTATTGATCTTGAATCAAATAGAAAATGTATTTCTGTAATTGACCCAAAATATACTTTTGGTCTTCTTCAGTTGAAAATTCCAACAAGCGTTGGATTACCCGGCATCCGTATGGATGAGTTGATAAGTGGTAAATGTGCTCATCTAAGCTGTCCAAGATAAAGCGAACCTCCTCAAAAGGAACACATTCGATGGACTTCTGAATGACATGGTTACCATTTTGATCTTTAGCACAGATCAATACATAGTCCTTCAACTCCAGAACAATCTTGAGTTGGCCCTTGAGTGGAACAAACTCCAAGGCTCTTTGAACGACACGACATCCATACATTTGCAATGAAAGACTGTAGATTTTTCCTTTCATGCATTCCAAAAGAACTTCTTTTTGAGAATTAGAACCATGTTCAAAGAATTTTTGGATCACATAATTACCAAAAACATCGGTCATGAGCTCATAGGCGATATCCCTAATCTCATTAAAAGCAACCTCCTTTTCTTCGTCAGAGGCAGTTGGAAGCTTCTGTTGAATGAAACGAGAACCATGCTGGTCTTTGGTAAACTCAACAACGTGGTCGGTGATATCGTTCAAAAAGTATTCTTTCTCTTTGGAATTAGATCTTACCTCTTCAAGTAATGGCGAACGATGAATGTGACGGCTCAGTTTGGCGCTATTGGCAGTTTGTCCACCCTTTCCTTTGCCCTTCTTAGTTGTAGGAGGGATTGGATGAGGGGCCTTGTTCTGAGTAGGACTTGTAACTTTAACCTTCGGAGATACATGTTTGTTGTCCTTTTTTTCCTCGGATAAAGAGTTCTTCTTCGAATTATTATTAGGAGGCGAAGCTGTTAGTGGTGGTGGAGTGTGACTGTACATCATAAATGGGGTGAAGGGGGTCAACACGAAACCAGGCGCACCTGGGGGCACATGTCTGTTCATCAAGCCAACAGCAGGAAAACCACTACCTTTTGGGGGCGATGACAACATTTTGGCATTTGGTTTTTCATCGTCAGACGAGGTCTTCTTGTCATGCAGATCAGTTCCTTGATCTCCCATTGGAGGAGGTGGAGGCGTTCCATAGAATTCCGGACCAATTGGTGGTGGAGAACCATATGGCATAATAGGATACATGTTTGCATCTATGAATGGCGGAGGAGCACCCATAATAAATGGTGGAGGACTTATTGGAGGAAAAACCGGGCCTGTTCTGTTGAAGGACATTGGAGGCATACTACCAGCAACAGGTTGTTGAGAGCCAGATGGATCAAGAAAGTAATTAAACGATTGAGGAGTAAACGAAGTAGCCGTGGCAGGGTTCCAGAAATTGTGATGAGGGCCGGAAGTTTCTGCCGGGGTACCACCGTGGTTGGAGTTCAAGTCAGTAGACAACAGAGCGTTGGCTTGCACAGGAGAGTTGTTGTTGATATTATCAATTTTCTCACTAATGGACTGATGTCTGGAACTTCTGACGTTCAAGTTCTCATTCATGGAGCCATGAGGCGAGATGTTGAATGTCTTTTCACTATTGAAACTTGTTCTACGAGCCACATCCTTGGAAGATTCAAACGACATGGATCCAAGCGTGGAAGACAATTCGAGATCTCTAGTAGCATCAGCCACGGAAGAAAACTTGTTTAAGAAACTTTCCAGCTGGGGATGTCTACTAGCGATGCCTCTGCTGATAGTGGAACCAGCAAGAGGAAACGGTTGATGGAGCTTCACTGAGTGAAGAACTGAGTGGTCATGGGGACCTCCGGTACTAGCAGTATAAGAGACATGGGCCAAAGTTGATTTTATGTCTAATAAATTGGACTCGAAAGTGCCATCTTCGTTGAAGGAGAACCTTCTACGAATCGACGGAGCATCGAGCATTTTAGCCACTTCCGGATCGACCTGATCAATCACGGTTCGATAGTTGTTAGACATATTGGGGCTGGAGGGACCCGACGAGTTTGACCAGATTGTTTCCGACGTCATATTTACAAGTGGATACAGCGACGACGGTGACGGGTGGGTATGGGATGGAGTAGGGTGACAGGGCAGTAGTCTGAGGTTCTGTAGGTAGTTGGAAGTGTGGTGGGGGCAGATTAATGGGAAAGAAAGGCTGGGGAAAGAAGGAGAAAAGAAGAAAAGGAGAAAAGGAGAAAAGAAGAAAAGAAGAAAATGAAATGTTTCAAAAAGGGAAAATTCGATTCTTTTCCGTTCGTTTGTGTAACGATTGTGTTCGGATTTGGATGGTTTCAAGTTTGGCTGGAGTTATTTGGCTGGGAGGATTGGGTTTGAGGGTCTGGATTACACATGTGTCTGAGTACAAACAAAGACAACAAATAGAGAAAAAAGAAATGAAAGTGAAAGTAGAGTAGAAAAAATAGATCCGAAACTTTATTAGCGAAAAGAAAACTACGGAAAAAGATGCTTTTCAGTTTCGAAGATGTATTGGACGGTGGCATGTATGAATTGTGCGATGGTGGACAATTTTCACAAACTTTCACATTGAATACTAAAAACGAAACGTAAACACAAAATGTAAACAAACGAAAAGTAAATAGACGAAAAGTAAACAGACGAAAAGTAAACAGACGAAAAGTAAACAAACAAAAGTAAACAAACAAAAGTAAACAAACAAAATTACCTGCAAAAAGGTTTGCACAACCCGTACATTCCATTTTCTATCGATTCAGGCGCTTTTTCTTTCAGTAATACTCTCTAGGCATCCATCAATACCCCAGACCAAGAACATACTACATCACCTACTCCACCACCAGATATGCCACCACAGGGAACCCCATCATATAACCGACTACTCAATCTACTACACTCAAAAACTGTTCCTGAAGTGCGGGAAAAAATCTCCGTGGTGAAAAGAGTATTGTATGAGCATGACTCCAGTCCTGCTCCATCTGATGACTCCAGCGGTTCTGGCTCACCGGTCACATCGATATTGGATCAGATGATGCATTCGCTGTACGAACAGAAACCTATGACTCAAGCAATGGAAATGGTGCAAAATAATCTTCCAAATGGCCCCAAATCAAACGTTCTACGGCTCAATTGCCCCTTCTCCCATGTCGGAAGAGCTGATCTACACAACATCTATCCCATAAATAAAGATCGACAATTTGTCCTTCCAGACCCGCTTAGAAAGGGCCTAAAGTTTCAAGTTGTCAAAGCTAGAAACCCCATATCGCTTCTGTTTGCAGGCAGTTATTACTTGGTATTCCCAAACTATAATCAGGCTTGTGTTTACTATTTGGAGTCCAAGGGAAAACTCCTCAACGGGTTTGAAGTCGATCTTGAATTCGTTTACCCTTCAAAAAACCATTTGAAATATATGGGTTCTCCTATTTTGCATTCCAAAAACATCAACACAATTGATGACTTTGCACCCTTATCTGAAAAGGTGAAACACTTGGATTGTGCTGAGTTATTCACCGACTCAGCCAATCAGTTGAAAATCCTCACAGAGCTAGAAAAAGTGAAACGTGACCGCTCTGAGTTCACAAATACCTATAAAGATCCATTGTATGACATCCTAGAATACTTCATGGATGTTCCCTTTCGTTACAGTCTGGTTCTTGTACATAATTTGCCATTTGGTATCACCAAACCATCCTTGAACCAACTTTTGTGGAACTACGAGTTTTCAACTGAAAGCAACCCCCATGATTCTATGGGAATCCTCCACGCCAGTCCTGCCACTCAAGTTTCTCTCGCTTTATTACGCTTCAAGGATGAAACGAACGCCGCAAGATTTGTCCGTAATTATCATGGCCGTGCATGGAACAAAATGGGCAAAACAAACGTTAAACCTCTTTACGAGCCCATCAGATGCGAGATTGTCGATTGAAATTCCTAATTACTGACTATTATGTGGATCTAGGCTCTTCCAACTATACCGGGCTAGCTCGTAGCCAGA
Source organism: Australozyma robnettiae (assembly GCA_030568975.1). Taxonomy (NCBI): domain Eukaryota; kingdom Fungi; phylum Ascomycota; class Pichiomycetes; order Serinales; family Metschnikowiaceae; genus Australozyma; species Australozyma robnettiae. Next base: position 26,908 of record JAJMJD010000070.1, read on the forward strand.
TGAACTTGACGAGCCTTCATTTGTTTGCAGTTTAGATGATTCAACAATATCAAACTTTTCCCACATGCGCTTACTTTTCCACACAATGATGACGCTGCTGTTTCCTGACCAGCCAATTTCCCCGCTATCTCCTGTTAGATCCTCGTTTCCACTGGAATCTGTGTGAAAATGATTCGTATTTATAGAACAAAATGACCATGTAGACTGGAAATAATTCGGGATTGGGAATGGCAAATTGAGTTTCTGTAGCATGTGATGCCTATTATTTGGAATTTGCGGAGTATCATCCTCGTAGTAGTTGTCACCGGAGGTTTTCGGATTATTTGGAACAAGGTTATAGATATGAAGCGTATTCTTATCCGAGAGAACCGCCAATTTGGTCTCATTAGGCGAAAACTTCATGGAAGTAATCACAGCTCGATTAATGCCTCTCCTAAACTCGTATATGAGGGCTGTGGTATGTGTGGAATGAACTCGGATAATTGTACCAGTCTCACTGGCAGACGCAACTAGTGTACCAGTACAGTTGAGCGTTATACATCTAATCCTGGACTTATGAGCCTTGATGATGCTGATTGAGTTCCTTTCCTGGCCCTCAGGTGAAACGTCAACGAGTTGAATCTGGCCAACTGCTCGACCAGGAAATGCTAGAATCTGACCCTTGGGATAATCACGAGGACTTGAGAGAGACTCCGAGCTTGACAATGAAGATGCTGACGCACTGGAAGACAAAAACGACCGAGAAGTAGAGTATACTGAGAGATCTGCCAAACCATGTTCGTTATCAATGGTCTCGTAAGTTGAAATCCGTTTCGGTGGAGCAGAAAACTCGTAGACGGAAACCTGATTTTTTAGCACAACCACGATTCTTATGCGAGATAAAAGCACATTGAGCACCAGGCTCATGAAACTCAAACTCAAACTCGACTTTCTCTTGAGATCGTCCCAGATTATGACCTTATTACTGGGGAACCGTGGGTTTTTGCCACCCCCGACAAGTGCTAAGTAGTTAGTTCGATGTAGCATCGAAATAAGACCCACACCAGTTCCAGAGCCATTGCTCGATGGAGAGAAAAACCGTCGTACCCTCAAATCAATCGGGTTGGTATTATAAACCAAAAAACCTTGTTCATGTGCAATTGCAAAGCATCCCTGATCCTGATTGAATGAGACATCTAAGAACTGGAGCTCCTTGCTCTTATCCCGAGACATTGGCTGCGTGATATTCATTTAGACATGCGGAAGAAAGGGAAGATTGATGCAGCCAAGGAAAATGGTTCAGGATTTGGGGAGTTTTTCCGGATTTTGAAACCTTTCAGATTTTGAGAAATTGCAGATTTTTGAAACCTTGGTCAAGTCTGACGATGCAAATTGTGTGTTGTTGGGGTTTCTGCTGTAATGAGTAATAGAAATGGAACCAGATGCTGAAGAGGGAAAGAGGGAAAGAGGGGCTCAATTGACAGGATTCCCAACACGAAATGTCCACAAATGGCTCAAAGAGGAAAGTCACACGTTGAAAAAAACGACGCGATTTGTGTGGCTTTTTATCTGGAGAGGAAGAAAAGGTGTGAAGCTGATAACTGTTCGCAACAGAAGTATTGGATTTCCAAATTTGGAATATCATCGAGCGAGAAAAAACAAAAACGGATTTTGTTGTCGGGGCAGGTAAAAATTGGAAATTATTTCATTATTTCTTTGGACATGGAAATAATTTCCTAATTTGACAACTTCTCAATTCCGGTCTTATTGATTGCTGATGTTCTGCTGAATTAGCCATCGAAATTCCGTCAATAGGGTATTATAAACCCAATAATTTTGAGGATTCCGGCAATCAGACATCAATTTGAAAGAATTTCGGGGTTTTTGCCTATTTTGAGCCATGAAAAGCCAAACTTAACCATTACGATCCAATTTGATCAGTTTGGGGACTCTGGTTAGTTTGGTTAGTTTGGTTAGTGTGGTCAGTGCCAGTTTTGTCACTTAAGCCTTCAGAATGGCTTTGTTGCAAGATCAGGGTTGCGGAAAATTTGAGTGAAACTCTTAACGTACAGAGTTTTTCTGCTCTTAACTTGCTCGACAAAGACGAAACTTAACTGCTGGAAATCATCTCATGCTCCATGTGAGATTGTGAATGCATAGCAATCAAAATGAAAAGTTTGAAAGAAAAACAAAAACAAAGAGAGGAATTCTTTTTGAAATTGGAATCGGTGCTTTTTTTTTCAAACAAATAACTTCTTTCGGTTTCGTATCTTCTTTGAGTCTCAAGATAGTCGATCATTATCTCGTAATCTCACATCCTTTAGCAACCCTGCGTCACTGTTAATCGGTTTTCTTCCACCGTAGTCTCCATATGATATCTGTAGCGGATCCACCAAAATCTTGAGTGAATTATATTCACAATTGCTCGTCCGTCAATTTTGGGAAAGTCAAAGACCATCTTTCTGATGCAGGGAAATGCACCTCTTCATGTGGTGTTAAGTAGGATCGAAACAACATTAACTGGGAGATGTGAATTGTTGATCCTTGTGAGCAGCTAAAATATCAACAAATTAGAACTCTTGACAATTTTTCACTCAGTCTTTTTGTCAGTGTTTGATCCCCATTTTGTTGACCGTCTTTCATTCAAATTTTGCAGCCAGATTTTAATTTTGCAGCCGGATTTTCATTCACATTTTGTAGACAGTTTTGCGGACTATTTCACCAGATCATGTCACAAATGCATAATCAACCCAATCACTCGCTTTCAATTTCCATAACCTCTTCCCCTGAATCTTCTCCATGTGCTAGCTCTTCTGCCAACCTTTCAACATCACTTTCGGTCTCAGGATCACGTCGTAAATTATAAAGACCTCGCAGTCCTCTAAGAGGTGTACCTAAGATATTACCTGAGATGGGTGCCATAGGATGTTCCAATTTGTGGTCCATCCAAGATTTCATTATCTCAACAGAGTTAGACAAATCAGGACACTCCTTGTTGATATCATTCATAAACGAACTGGACCTCAATCGGTTGCTGTCGAGAGCTCTTTTAAGTAAATCAGAAGCAATGGTGTCTGTTGGGCAGATCGCAAGAGCATCATGTAAATACTCTATAGCTTTGTGCTCATTTCTCAACTTCAAATGAACGAGACCAATGGATGTGAAGATATTACCGTCATTTCGTGGACTCAACTTCAACGCTTGCATGAAACAGTCCATTGCTTTGTGGAAATCGCCAACCATTCGATAAACATGACCCAAATTCACATGGAGCGAAATCCAAGATTTAGAATCGGAGTTTATATACCTAGCAGCTCCCAAAGCTTCACGGAAACATGCTTCAGCCTGATGCCATGACTTCTTATAATAGTGAACGACACCAATCTCGTTGAGGAGAAGAGGGTCTGTGTTACAGATTTCATACGAGGCCAAAAGATACTCTTCCGCAAGATTGAAGCTTTTCATAGCCACATGCTGCATTCCAAGGAATAAATTAGGAAAGTGATTTCCTGGAAAGAGTCTTGCTGCAAAAGCATATGCACTTACCGCTTGTTCATGCTCTTTCTCGATGGCAAAAGTATGAGCAAAGCCAATCCATCCCTGACATATATTTGGATTAAGCATATTAGCCTTGCCGAAGAATTTGCGAGCTTCAAGGACTTTACCCACTGAGAGATAGTATGCTCCTATGGCAAACCATGTGAGAGGGTGAGTAGGATGGTTATCAGCCAATTGGTGAGCTTTTAAGAAAAGCTTATTTCTGCCGCCAAGTTCGTAAAGACAACTTATGTAAACCGCCAAAAGACTGAAATTGTAAGGATCTTTGTTTAGAAGGGATTCACACAAAGTGTAGCATTCGTCGTAATTGCATCGAACAAAGTGGTTATTTACCCTGCTGAGAAGAACATCAGTATTATCACCGAGACGATATTCTTCCTTGAGAATTGTTTCGGCTTCTTCAAAGCGATCTATGTGCATATACTTGCTCAATTTTGTTGTGTAAAGTAGTTTCACAAGTTCATCGTTATCCTCAGCATCAGCGTAATTAAGGTGGTTGATGAAGTCCCATTGCTCTGCAGGAGACAACAATTCATTGGAAATGAGCTCATTAAATGCTTCGTAGCACTTGACATCAACCATAACTGCCTCTTGATATGCTTCCTTGGCTCGTTCAAAGTTAGTCTGACTAGCGTAGATGAGTCCACGAAGATAGCACATAGATGCCTCAAGTTTAGTACCACGATCAACAGACCGTGTTTTATAAGATAGATCCCTATAAGGATAAGTTTCACCTAGCACATCAAGAGCATCGTCCCATCTTTCTAACTTTACGAGAGAGTAGCCTGATAAGTAGCGACAAGCGAGCGATTGCTCATACTCTGGTTTACTAGTTAACAAAGTATGTGCCCGGAGGTAGTCGCCCCGGTTAAAGTATACCTGAGCCAACCAGAAGGCGTCGTTAGCATCGTTCGTTAGCGAGAGGATCTTGTCACCTATGTACTCAGCAGTTTCGTAATGATGTTGCATGAAAGCATCATGGCGCCATAGTCTCAACTTTTCAGCACGAGATAAAGGTTCTTCATTTGAACCTGAAGTACCCAAAGCACCCAAAGTTGGTGGGTTAATTGGGTTTGGAGCTTCACCTGTGACATTTTCACCATTGAAGAACAGTGACAGCAGTGATCCCGGGGTCTCAAAAAGCGAATTGTGGGGATTGGGTGGTGTCACGAAGACATCCACTTTTCTTGCCACATGGGGTGATATGAATAGAGTGGAGTTGTGTTGCAGTGGAGTTTTCTGAGTTTGATCCATGAAGAGTGTTTTGCAAATGGCAACTATGAGAATAAGGAGTGAAGGGATTAGAGAATTGAAAGAGGTGAGATCTTTGGGTGTGAAGAGGAATTGATAATTGACTAATCACGAAGTAGGAAGTGCAAATTAGGAAGTGCAAGTACAAAGTTAGAAGATGTATGGTGGGAAGGACAGGGAGTTATGTAGTGATAGAGGCAGTAGAGGCAGTAGAGGTAGAACAGCGGTTATACTGAAACAGATGTACAATACATAAAAACAAAATGACTTTAAATGGACAAGTCAATTTAAATGTCATTTGAGAGACGATTTTGGATACTATTAAAACATTATATATTCGAAGTGTCTGTGTTTTGGTCAGTTTTGTCGGTGCCAAAGGTGAAGGATTGATGGTGCCAAAGTCGCGTTATCTGGCGCTAAAGGTCTGAGAGTTGACCTTCATTGATCTTATGGCACAAAAGACAGTCGATTATTTAAATGGTCCCGAATCATTTAAAAATTGGAAAGAGCCCATTTTTTTCGAAAAAAGAAAATTTATGTTCTCCTTGATTCGTCCTTTGGTATCCTTTGGTATCCTTTGGTATCCTTTGGTATCCTGGCGTCCTGGTCGTCCCGCTTCAAAGCGCCCCAATGGCTGCAAAAAGTAGGACACGAAAATACAAGAGCCTGAAACAGAAAAAACTGGCCAAAACCAACCAATCTAAGAGAAAACTGAAGCGAAAACTAAACATTCTACAAACATTAAACAGACTTTTATTCTCTTAAAGTGCACTTCTGCTTCCCAATTGGTCAGAACTCATTTACATTCTCAGGTCGTCTCTCCACTTCAGCGGCCCCAAACTGGGCCAAACTGGCCCAGTCTAAGTAGCTGTAAACACAACCATCACAAATCAAACATGAATAAAAAAAGGCAAAGTAAACAAAATTAACACAAAAGAAATGGAAAGAAAAAAACTTGAAGAAAAAGAAAAATCTCAGAAAATGCCTCTCTGTCTTCCCTCCCTTCAATTGACCGCCTTTACTTTCTCCATACCCCATCGAATTACAGTGAGGCATGCAGTAAGGCGATGAGCTCACCTCATCGGACCTCTTTATACAACAAAAACTAAACAAAGACACAAGAAACAATGGCTTCTGATAATACAGTTCTGTTCCGAATTGTTGTTGGACTGTATGAACACAACTTGTTGTGTCTTTCTGTGATCCTCAAAGAGAAAGCTGAACCACTCTTCACACCCATCTTCCATTTCCAGGCCCATACCCTATCTATCAAATCCATTGATATTTCACAAAGATACTTGGTCACAGGATCTAAAGATGAACATATCAGAATCTATGATTTAAAGAAAAGAAAGGAATTGGGTAACTTGTTGAGTCATCAGGGTACTGTGACCACATTGAAGTTTTCCAATGACTTCTCTGATGACGATAAAACAACCCATTCAGGTAAATGGCTTCTCTCGGGGTCAGAAGACGGAAAAATTATTATCTGGAGAACCAAAGATTGGCAATTATTTGGCACTTTGAAGGGTCACCAAGGCAGAGTCAATGATTTGGCTATCCATCCATCAGGAAGAGTGGCCATCTCTGTCAGCACAGACAGTACCATTAGATTATGGAATTTGATGACTGCAAAGAAAGCTGCTGTTTTAAAGATCAAGGGAAGAGATCATTTGGGCCAAAGTGGAGAATTTGTGCGCTGGGCAGCTGACGGAAAGCACTTTTTCGTTGGACTTCTCAACCAAATCTTTGCCTATTCGTTAAACGAAGAGGCTGAGCTCACAAATAAGATCAAACTCAAAACGACTTTGATGTGTATGGAAGTCCTCACTCTTGATGGTGCTGAGTACTTGGTTACGGGTCACAGTAATGGATCCTTGGAGTTCCATCTTCTTTCTACTCTCTTGACCAGCGAAGAAGAAAAGCCAGAAGCTGTATTTACTTTGACCGGTCACTCCAATCGAATTAAGGGCATTTCTCTCTACGAATCGGCCACTGAAACTAAAAATGTTCCTTATCTTGTGTCCGTCTCCTCTGACGGTAAGATCGTGGTATGGAACTTATCTAAGGACGTTAGAGACCAGATTGCTGTTTACGATTCCGGTGAGAGATTAAACTGTGTTTCCGTTTGCGGCGAGTCAATTGAAAACGCTGAAGCTATTAAGAGAAGATACGAAGAAAGAGAAGATGAAAAAAGAGCTGCTTTTGAGTCTGAATACGAATCTGATGGTGAAGAGATCCAAAAAATAATGACTGGAAGTAAGAAAAAGAAGGCCAAGAAGAATCTGGCCGCAAAGGTCACTGTGACCCTTGAGTAATGGAACATGCTTAGTTGGAGAAGCAGACAATAGGCGGTTATGGATGTTGACCTAGTGTTGATACTGGTGTAAAGAAATAGGGAACTTGATTAAAGATATCAACACCAGAATAGAAGTGAACTGAAAAAAACACAGTTTCTTGTAGAATCAAACTGTCGTCAAACTCGCTTACAGTGTCTCGTACCATGAATAGAAAATGAAGACTTCAAGCGTTTTCGTTTTCTATAAAATATTAACAACATAGGAAAACTCAATATCATCACATAACTGAGTCCCCCGAAAAAGAAAGATGAATGGTATCATTACAACTTAGCAACGTGCTTGTTGAACAATTCCTTTGCTCTGGTCCAAACAGGAGCAGTATCTCTTTGAGGCAACTGCAACAAAGATGGTAACAAGTCTCTAGAGTAGAACTCGGAGGCCTCTCTAGGCAACAAAGATGGCAAGTGGTCGATAGAACACACAGACAACTTTGGGCCCTCGGTGGTCTCAACTGGAACAGTTGGTTCACTGAACACAGTAGCAATGGAGTAGACTGGGATAGGGTTGTGAGGGTTGGTTGTGTCAGCAGAAACATCGACGATAGATCTCAATTTTCTGTCCTTTTTGTTCAACATCTCAAAGTTGATGAATGGAGGAATTGGCTTGGACAAGTAGATACAGTTGATGAAAATGTCCGAGTCTGCAATCTCTTGGAATGGACCACCCTTAGCGGTCTCGGCCATGTCCCACTTTTGCAACAAATCCTCAGGAATTCCGACTTTTCTAAAGAGATCAAGGGCACCAGAACCGCATCTTCCCAAAGCACCAATGACTAAACACTTTGGATATTGTCCATTGTTCTTCTCCACAGCCTCCTTCAATTTGGAAGCGGTCTCGTTGACCAATTCCTGTTCATTGGTGTAGGGAGAGACACCAGGCAAGTTCTCAGAGTCTGGACGGGTTTGCTTGAAAGCCCAGTCCAAAACTCCAATGGCAGCACCGGCAAAACCAGCATAGTAACCAAAAGCGGCGACACGTCTTCCGTTATCGTCCTCCAAAAACTCCAAGTCGTACAATGTACCCTTACCTTCAGGGAATCTTCTCAAAACATCCTTCCATCCGGCTTGTTCTTTGTAACAGTGGGCGAACTGGATGTGTTCATGAACGAGAGGGAAGGTCTCGTTCTCTGGCAACTCCTTCAAGCCGAGGATGATTCTGTCAGCAGGTGCAGTCTTCCAAGACTCAAATGGAACGATAGTAGCACCAACCTTCTGATATTCGGAGGCGTCGAAGAAAGACTGCTTACTTTCTTCAACATAGACCTCAAAGCCAGCATCCAACAATTTTTTGGCGGTTGTTGGGGTTAATGCTGCCCTAGCCTCCAATGGCTTGGTTTCTGCTCTAAGATGAATGGCGACCATAATTGATACTTTAAAATTTCCGGAAAGAAGTTGATATTGGGAAGTCAATGTGTTGAGTTTTTTTTCCACTTTTGAGATTAGGCTCATGTTATCGGTACTGCAGGCAATGTGGGTACTGCAGGAAGTATCGGCCTCAATGTGACTCAATTTCAAGGCGATGATGGATGAAGGTTCTTGGTGTGAGTCTTGTCAAAATGGCTAGGTAAACGATATTCCTATAGACAGGAAAAGTTCCTATTTCCATTTGATTAGGTTGATGCTGGATCATTTTTCCTTTCTTGAACGTTTTCTCCATTACTTTTTGTCATCATTTTGTATGACTCTGTAATTTTATTTCGTCCATTTGTCACCTCTTTTCATTGTTTTCTTTTTATTTTCCGGTTTTTTTTCTTTTCCGGGGGTTTTTTTTTCCGAGATCATGTAAATTCCGACGCTTCTATGCTTCTATGCTTGTGTGGAGAGCTTCTAAATCAAAGTCTGTAGCTGAGAATAACATGACTAAGATTTCTAAATCTTATCAATAAGAATAGAACCACAAGTCGTCCCGAAAAAATGGTCAACCAGTAAAGTCGGCCGAACAACGGTTAGAAATGTCTTTTGAAAAGTGATTCTAAGGTCAAATGAGCAAACCACATCTATGTAGTAAGCATAATCGAAGCAGGGAACCCGGTCTTTGCTTTGAAATTTGCTCATTGATCACTTATATTTTCCCAGATCTTCAATTTGTAGCTTCTTGTCAATAGATCTTCACTTTGAAATTAGCACTTCGTAACTCGATTCAAAGAGTCTTCTTATGATTGGATTCTTGTCCTGCCCTATCGGCTACTTTATAGTATCCTTCTGGCACAAAGTTCTTTTCAAGATCGAACTTTTAAAACAACCTAGTTGAATTTTCCTACATTCTTAATGAACTTAAGAATGTGCTGTTTGAACAAAGGCTTAGCCTTCTCCCAGTCGTCTTCAACAAAAGCTTCTCCGTAAGCCTTGAATACTTTCTTTATTCCAGCAATTTCATGCTCATCGGAAATTGTCTTCGTCTCAATTGCTTTTTGGTACACAAGCTCTGCAAAAGATCGATCATTGTTGTACAAACAAGACAATAACAATGCTTCTGTAAGAACTCCCTTGGGCGATCTATGTGTCACTTCATTCAACGTTGCAGAGACTAATTGAATATACTGATTGTATACCTCGAGTGACTTCTCGGCAGAAAACTGGCCATTGGCAACAATAAGCTCTGCTACTGTTGAAACTGGCATGCCATCAGGCAACACAAGAGTCTCCGCTATCTTGAGCTGTGTTGCATCGTTCTTACTGAAAGATTGGTAACAAAACGCCTTGACCACTTTAGATTGAACGTACTCGATTCCAAATTTCTCCTTTGCCTGGTAGGCATGAAACTTCTCGAGCATCTTATCGACCGCGTTGCGAGAAATTCCGTACGTTTCTATGAGCTGAAGACGCAAAAGAAGGGAGTTCGCGTCATTTTTGTCAAAGTCAAGATGGCAAGTTTCAACATAATCAAGAACTTCATCCATAAGAGGCCGGAATTTCTCATCAAGACCTTCCAAAGAAAGAACATGGCATATATCTTCCTTGGTCAAAAGCAGAGCATCTTCTTGAAAGATAATATGAGCGAGTTGAAGAAAATGAACATCAGTTGCCTCTTCAGGCAAATTCCGGAGCTTATGTTGGGAGATCCATTGACCTATGCTTGACTCAACTTTAACCAACAAGTCCAACGAATCACAATCCAAAACAGCTTTGAAGAGATGATGCAAAGAATCGTCATAATACTTGGGATCATTTATCTCGTTGATCAAATCAATGGCTCTTTGGATGCTGGATTCACTGGGTCTGTACTGTTCTTCGCCCTGATCTATAACTTCTCCCAAAAGAAGCTTTTTGACTAGTAGTTCCCGGATCCGAGCCGATGCCTCGCCCTGTAAGTGTCTTTTCACCAAATTCTCCAGCGTATACACTCTACCGGGATTGTTCTCGATCAAGGAAACAAGAGCTTCTTCACTCCATTGATGCAGTGGGATCTTGGAGACGGTGTGGTATAACGAAAAGTCTTGGGGTAACCCGAAGTGCAAGATGTGATTGGTCACTTCTGGAGAAATGTTTTGCTTCAAAAGCAAATGAAGACTCTTGAGTTGTTCAGCTTCGAGTGGTTGGTTGGAGAGGGCCTTCTCTGTATCTTTCAGGGCCAAGAGCGAGCCGCTTTCTGCCTTTTTGATAAATTCGGAAAAAGTGCTGTTTCTCCGAACGAAAAATTGAGACGTTGCTTTCAATTTCGTTCCCAACATGTTGTAATTTCCTTCGTGTTTAGTCCTTGAGTAGGTAGTTTGACGATGGGCATCGTAGATTTCCAAAGAAGCTGGGGTAAATGGGATGAGCTGTAAATCAACAAAAATGACAAAAAAACGACACCCTTTGGCGAGTAGTTTAATCATTAAATCCACATAGATTTTTCTTCGTTTTCTTTTTAAAAAACTGCAAAACGATTACTTCGCTGGGTCAAGTTGGCTTTCCATCTTAGCTAACATTCCCATGGCTGGGAAATACTCAGCCCAAAGGTTGGAAGCAGAAAACGTCTTGAGATTGTCAAATGCAGAAGACAGACGCAAGTAGTCGTTGAAATCAATAGGAGTGTTCTCGTTCTCGCAGCGATAACTCCAGCTTGCTTTGTACGCACCTCCAAGGGCACACGCATTTGGAATCTCGATTTGGTAGTTACCTTCGGTAGCCCCAAAGATAGAACTCATTTTCTTGATAATGCTCATATTCTTGGAGGCACCTCCAACATAGAACACATTTCTGGGCCGAGACGTGAGAGAAGAAAAGGTCTGTGCCTTTCCATCTGTGTAGATATCGCCAAACTTTCTAGTCAACTCAGCATACAACTCCTTCAAGTGATTATCACTCGTATTCACCGACAATTTTGATCCACATAATAACGGACCTGCTCTCATTCTACAACTGACGGTTTGTGACTCCACTATAGACGACACATCCTCTTCAACATCCCATGAGTCAACAGGCACAACGCTGTCGCCCTCAAGCTTTGCTCTTTTATATTGAGATGGCGCATTTGGAACAATCTCTCCCAAGGGAAAGTAGATACCCAACTTATTGTCGAAGGTTTTTGCAGAATCTAGAAGTTCGTCAAACTTCTCCCACGAGTCCTTATCTAAACCATGCTTTTCGTTCAACTCATCTCTGACCTTCTCTCTCGCCAATGATCCGTTACAATAACATATCATACCCATATACGCCGACAGTAATGTGGGGTGTTTGAACAAATGGTATTGGGAAGAAGTCTCGCATTGCTCGGTAACCAAAAGAACTGTAGTAGAAGTGCCCAACGAAACTAAGATGTCATTCTCCTCTAAAGGCAAAGAAATGATGGTAGCGAGGTTATCACCAGTAAATGGGTAGATTCTGGTGTTGGCCAGGAAACCATACTTACCCACGAAATAGCTGGAGATCGACCCAATTGAGTTGTGACCAACAGCCACGACCTTGCCTAATTTACGCTTGAGCTCAGTCACACCTTCTTCTCTTTGCTGTGGAGAAGATCCGTCTAACACTAGATGAACACCGGCAGCAGCAGCCAAGAGGTCATCGTCAAAACGGCGGGTATTTATGTCGTACAAGTTCATTCCACAAGCATCAGCCTCTTCGATACCGGAAATCTTGCCAAGTAACACCGAGGCCAAGAAACTGGAGACCAAAGAAATACGGTCAGTAACGTTGTATGCATCTGGATTAGAGCGTACAGCAAATTTCCTAATCTGAAGGCCAGTGAAACGGAAATGGGCTCTTGAGCCTGTCTTTTGTGCTAGTTTCTCTGGGCCACCGGCCACTTTTTCTATCTGCTGCATTTCCAAGCCAGTAGAGTGATCTTGCCAATTTGGAGATGAAAACAGAGTAAATGAATTCTTCAAATTGTCACTCAACAGCGCTCCAGTGTTCATTGAAGCGAGTGCATCAGAAGCACCACTTGACCAAAAGACGGAACCATGTTGCATGGCAGAACCGGAGATTCCCGCCACTTTTTCAAATGGGAAGCCTTCATTTTTCATTTGTTCAAATACGTAATCAAGCGCATCTAACCACATAAGCACAGGAGAAGTGATTTCTCCATCGTTGCCAACAACCACACCTTTGGCAATATCATACTTTTCCTTATATTGTTTATCGAACTCTACATTAAAGGTACACAACGGTTTAAGTGACTCGTTTGTAACAATGACTTTCAATTGTTGGGTAGACAAATCCAACCCCAAAAACAATGGGGCTTCTTCAGCTCGTATTTGATTACAAATCATACTTGACTTTCAAAAACGAAACTGGGTTCTTATTATAAGCAGGCCAAGAGGGAACAACTATAATCGCAGTTATCACAAGAGACGCAATGAAAGTCAACAAAAGTGAAAAGATGTTATTGGTCAAGACTCCAGCCAAGATACTAGCAACAACACCAACAGAGAGACAACGAGAGACTTGTGCGTGGGCTGATTTTTGGCCTTCGAAGTCGATGGGAAATTCAAACGCGGATGCAATAGAGGTGGCGATGGAGTCCATTAAATAGTTTTTCGTTTCGGAACAATTACCGGATATGGGATATGTAAATGTGGTTTTGAGGGTGGAGGGGGTGGAGTGGAGGTACAGAGTATGGAGGGAATAGAGAAAGAACAGACTAAAAAGGAAAGAGGAAACGAAGAAAAAAGGAATCGAGTTTATATTTATATTATAAGTTTATCTATGGAATGTTAATATTTGTTCAATATTTCTTATTAGCTCTTGAAATGTTCTGGATAGATCAAGTACACTTAAACCCACCCAGAATAAAATTTCAGTAGGACAGAACAGAACACAAATTAATAGAACAAACGAATGGTGAACAAACGAAATGTAAACAAACGAAATGTAAACAAACAAAATGTAAACAATGAAAAAATAGTTAAATAAAATTGAAGACTCCTCAAATTATCGTCGCATCAATATTGTTTTCCTCACCACTCCAGTCCACCTCCCCCGGTTCCTCACTCCATCTCCACATTTACTTTCAACGCCTCCAACTTCTTCAACACTAACTTCTCCTTCTTCGCCTCCAAGCTCTCCAAGCTCTTTTCCTTAATCTAAAATGTCCGTAATCCTTGCCTCTGGAGGCTACGACCGAACAATCAGGTTTTGGGACGCCCTTACTGGAGTCTGTTCAAGGACAATCCCATTTCAAGACTGGCAGGTCAACAGAGTCGAAATCACCTCCGACAAACGATACTTGGCAGCTGCTGGTAACTTATACGTCCGTCTATTTGATATTAGACAAGCAGGAAGTGCCGGAAGTGGACCAGAACCAGGAACTACATCCGCCAACGGAACCGTGGGTTCCACAAACCAAAAAAACTCCACCAATAGCTCGCTGGCTGCAGCCATGACGTTCGAGGGACATTCGGGAAATGTCACTCTGATAGCATTCCAGGCAGAAAACCGTTGGATGGTCTCATCCCTGGAGGATGGAACCGTCAAAGTGTGGGATGTACGGTCACCTTCTGTGCAACGAAACTATAAACACCATTGCGCCGTGAACGAAGTAGTTATCCATCCTAATCAAGGTGAACTCATAAGTTGTGATCACGATGGAAACATTCGAATTTGGGATCTTGGCGAAAATCAGTGTACTCATCATCTTATTCCTGAAGATGATGTTCCTATTAACTCTCTTTCTGTTGCCAGTGACGGTAGTATGTTGGTTGCAGGCAACAACAAGGGCAATTGCTATGTTTGGAAGATGCAGAACCAGAACGATATGACTTACCTTACGCCTGCCACGAAGTTTCGCTCTCATCTGAAATACATAACCCGTGTCTTGCTTCTGACAGATATGAAGCATCTAGCGACTTGTTCGGCAGACCACACCGCTCGTATATGGCTGACAGAACAAAACTTCGCCCTTGAAACCACTCTTCAAGGCCACCAACGTTGGGTCTGGGATTGTGCTTTTAGTGCCGATAGTGCATACTTGGTTACTGCTTGCTCCGACAACTATGTCCGACTCTGGGATGTTTCTAATAGCGAGACTGTGCGTCATTACAGTGGTCATCACAAGGCTGCTGTTTGTGTTGCACTTAATGATGTCTAGTTTAGAAGACCTGGCATGACAGTTGCATAATCCTAGATTCTTAGCTATAGTAGCAGACTGTTGCATCTATAGTATCAGACAAATACAGTTATTGTAGTGCTGTTGTTCTGAGAGGCCACCACAATTGTGAACAGACAATACTACTGTCGTACTCGGTTGTTGTACGTTTTGTTTGCTACAAAGTAATATAAAATAAATAGACATCGACTCATTAATAATAAATATAGGGTTAGACCCCGGGGAAACACTCACAGACGAAGTGTATGGCTTTTTTCGACATAATACTTAATGTCGTTGCTTAATAGCTTTTCTTCTAAGAAGTCCGTTACTTGGTTGTAATGGTCTTCTTCGATAATGGACATTTTCTTTCCGAAAGCATCCATGTTCTCGAACAGGAAGGCGTAATCGTCTTCCGAGTAGGCAGGTAAATCGTATAGTTTGAAAGGTTCGTTGAATCTCTTGTCAGAGC
The DNA here is from genome assembly GCA_030568975.1 of Australozyma robnettiae. Classification (NCBI taxonomy): domain Eukaryota; kingdom Fungi; phylum Ascomycota; class Pichiomycetes; order Serinales; family Metschnikowiaceae; genus Australozyma; species Australozyma robnettiae. The sequence continues at coordinate 42,037 of JAJMJD010000070.1, forward strand.
TGGAATTGGTAGTGGACACAGTAGTAGACCTCGTCAACGTGGTCATTAGCAGGTGTTCATCACTCTCAGACGAAGGAGATGTCATACGAGATAAACAGGCGGAATCTGTGTCTTCGTCCAAATCGTCTTCGTCAACAACTTCTTCGTCAACAACTTCGTCTTCGAGATCGAGAGAGGAATTGTTCTCTTCCAAGTTGACAAAATCAAAGAGATTGTTCTCGATTGTAGAAGATGAGGGTCCGGTTTCGATTGGTGATACCAGGGCTAAAGTGGCAGGGCTAGCATGTGAGAGACCATTCAAGTCCGTTATGAGCTCCGACATAGGATCGCCCATTTCTTCGAACATTCTCTTCCTTGTGGAAGTAGCAGTGTCATATAAGTCGGCCACAGGTGAGTGCAGAACCACCTGGTTCTTAATTGTCTTGTAATCGTTTATGAGCAGCAACAATTTCGTTTTAAGGTGGTAGTTTTCCAGCTCAATGGCCCGCACTTCTATGAGAAGATCATCTGGAGAATAGATGTTCAACTTTGCAGGAACACATGTGCTGGGTGAGTAGTTTGAAAGAGGTGCCTTGACTATGGAACTTGGGCTCGATTGAGATGTTTTTATCGGCACCGTTAATGCTTGTGACGAGATGGGATGTAATTGTTTGGAATATTTTGTAGATGAAGATGGATTTCCAACGGATGTTGCAGCAGCACTAGCAGAGGCACTAGAGGCCGGAATTGCTCCAGAGGCTGAAGTTGCAGTACAAGAAGAATTTGCGGTCGTGCTAGTAGTAGCAGTACCAGGAGTGGTAGCAGAAGATTTTGGCTTTCGTTTCTCCTGAGATACCTTAGCCTTCCGGGTGTTCTTGGGACGAGGAGGAAGAACCCAGTTTTTTGACGTGGTTATGGTCAATATTGGTTGTGTAGGAAGATCTGAAGTACACGACATGTCGGTTTTATAATTTCATTCTACTCTTGGAGTGAATTGCTTTGACGGAGGAATTCGGAAGGATGGAAGCTAAAGCTATGTTGACAACGGGAAGGATACCGAGTCACAAAAAAAACGGCAAGAGTGGGGGAAAAAGAATCGCCACCGAAGAAAGAACAAATTTTTTCAGCTAGAAGTCCGATATTTTTTCAAGTTTGACTGTTCTTGTTCTTGCACAATGACACGGAAGAGAATTGCCGGGGATGAAGGATACCAGCGATGTACCAACACAAGTGAAAAATGACTAAAATTGGACAATGAGTGGTCGGATTACAGAACGATGCAACCGGATTCAGTAACTCGGAACACAAGAAATAAACAGACTTTTTTTTTTGTTTCGGAACTTGAAAAATTGAACCGATATTGAAATGTAACCACTAGTAGAAGCAGAGAAAGAAATCACTGGAAAATAAGAACCCAATGAAGATGAAACAGATACAAACAGATAGGTGAGGGATTGTGTGAATGGGGAGTAAATTGAGGAATAACAAACAAGTAAACGAATTTGAATTCTAGATAGATGGGGGTGGGATGGTAGTGAAAATGGACCTTAGGCCAAAGAGACGCAAGGGATGAGATTATACAAATTAGATGCGGTGGAAGAGTTTTAATATAAGTATTATGGAGTACAGAGGTCCTCGCGGATGCGGGGCCTGCATATTTCAAGTACATCTGCATATATAATTATGTACCTGCAGATACCCGGAACACCTGCACAGATGCGGACTCATAGCTATGTTCGCTTTGAAAGAAAAACTCCGTGCCACCGGGTGTTGTCGGGAAGGGGAAAATAAAGACTCGGCTTTAGGGCACATGGGCTGACAACGGTGGAGCGTGGGGGAAATCGTGGGGCAGTAGAAATGGGAGGAAAATAGGAAAGGGGACAGGTTTCGTTTATATAGTTGGGATATTTACGATTTTTTGTATATGAGCATGTATTTTGTTTTGTTAGAAATTTGTTCATTGGTGTATATTTTGAATTTTGGGTTTGAAATCGCGATCTGGATCTGGCGCTGGGTAGAGGACAAGAAGCAACCAACGCACAGTCAACGCACAGTGGCACAGACAGAAAAGTCGCACACTGGCTGCAACTCGATCCGATTAGCCGATTAGGCAAAAAAAACCAGGCCCGTAAGCAAAATATGCAAATGGGCAAGTGATGATTTGAAATGGGTGGAATGTAAGAATTATTAGGAAAGGCAAAGAAAAAGCATTTGAAGCAATTAGCCAATAAGAATGTAAACGAATAAGAATTTGAACAAATGAGAATGTAAACAAATGAGAATGTCTGTCAACGAATAAGAATTTGATCGAATAAGAATTTGAATAAATGAGATTACATGGAACAGTAAGTCAATCGAAAAAGGTTAATAGGTCAAAACATGAATATCTAGATGAACATGAAAAGCAAGGTGAACATTAAAAACATGGAATTAAGAAATCTTGAAAAAAAGAAATCTTGAAAAAAAGAAGACACGAAAAACAATAATCATGAAAACAAAGTAAAAAAGGGTAAACATGGGTAAACAGGAGAAATCGGAGAAATAGGAGAAATAGGCTGAATAGTGCACAAATGGCATACCAGGAACTTTCTTCTCCTATTCACAATTGACCGCTTTCCTTTTTAAAGCCTTCAATTCCTGTAGTTCCTTTGTATAGAGTTTCCCTTTCCATTGTGTTTACATTTCCATTTGTTCACCTGTTCTGATTTCATATGCTTAACCCCGGGACAATGCCTCTCTGGTTTCTGGCGGATCCGGTTACTCGGTGCCTGGACATCCATTCCGACAAATCGAATCATATTATGTCAGCGTGTTGTGCCGGATTTTGTATACAACATCGTTGGTTTTTTATGGTTAGATCCAGTCTTTCAAGTAGGCAATATCCAGTCGTTGTATGTTAATATTCAGTCGTTGTATGTCAATATTCAGTCTCTATTAATCATTATTCAGTCTCTATTCATAAATGTTCAGTCTCTTTAATCAATATTCAGTCTTTTTTTATTCATGTTGGAACGTTTTTATTCAATATTGGTTTCAATATCTAGTATCCAACAGTTTATAGAGTTAGAACTTCTTCCTTTTCATTGTGAGAAACTTTTTAAGACACATGGCATCTAAGGCCCGGAAGGTAGACAAAAGTTGCCCGACCGCTGCCCGGAAAAGCCCAGGATTTGAAACTATTACAAAAATATGGTTTGGGATTGTGCTGCAATTATGCGGTTTCGGACCCGAGTCAAGGAGTTGGAGATTTGAGGAGTTCTGTCTAGGGAAGAGATTTGCAGTATAGGAAAGCTGTTGGTAATAGAGGGAATTATGGGCTGTTGAAAATATAATTGTCAAAGACTTTTACTCTGAAGAATTTTTGCCTGAAGCTTCTTCAAGCTCTTCATGATTCAGCGTCTCGTTTCTTCTGTCAATCTTCACTACCATACCTTTCATCGTTGTCTCTACTAAGTTTGATGTCAATTCTCTTACGGTCTCTTCAAGTCTCTTCAATTATAAACACCCTATCTAATTCATCTTCCATCTACTTTTTCTTATTTCCTTTTTTCCAAAAGTCACCCTACGTTTCCTTCATTTCTTCGATTCAATCGCATGCCCAGTTTTCCATCGATTCCACTGTAAATCCGCTTCATTCTTCTAAATGCCTTCTTTATTGATTTTATCGGCATTTGGATTCAACATTCCATTTAGTCATTTGATCATTCAGCCATTCACTCACTCCGTCATCTAATCACTCCGTCATTCACTCAATCAGCAAATCATTCGGTCTTTGGGTCATTTCACTAGTAATACCGGTTACGCCATTCATCATCACCCTCGCGCATTCCCTTTCCCTGGAGTTACAGTTGGTTACCGGACTTCTTCTTGCGTTGGCGGCAAACTATTGATTTGCAGCCAATGGGGAGGTTTTGGTTTGATCCACTGGGCCACACGTGACATTGTGTCGGGATATTTTTTTCCTAATGCGGTAATAATCCCCCATGTTCCCAACTCCTTGAAAAAGAAACACCTAAAGACTCACAGAATACGAAAAAAGTATTCGAGCTTCATAATCATTCGCTAAGAAAAAAGAAATTGTCTAGAGTATCAAATAGGAAAACAACCGTCGTGCGTCAGTGATAGCTGATTACCCCAGATTCATTTTTGCCAGTACTGCAGAATATCGTATGCGTGAGGAATTAAGGTTTGTTTAGGCTTAGTATAATTACTTCGGTCAAATTTGCACCCAAATTATGAAGAGTATAGCGAATTTTTGAGTTTATCTTTCGTAGATCTCATTCCTATTTTATCTTATTTTATGTTATTTTATGTTATTTTATGTTATTTTTTCGGTTTCCTGAAGGTTAGTTCCGCCCTCTTTCCTTTTCTTTGCCTTTTCTTTACCTACGTCAAATATAAGACAGAGGCCTCTAGTTTTGAATTGGCATAGAGGTGGAAGGTTTTAAGACCTTTTCAACATCACTGGTTCTCCAGTAAGAGGTGATGGTTTTTGGTTGCGTCAAGAAAGTCACACCAGCCTTTCCGTAGAAGTTCAAGTCTCCCAAGAACGATCCTTTGTTGCCAGTGAATGAGAACATTGGCAAAGGAACTGGAATTGGCACATTAACACCAACTTGACCGCAGGCAATGTTCTTGGTGAACTTTTGTGCTGCTGCGCCAGACTGGGTGAATAATGCAACACCATTACCATATCTGTTGGAATTAACCAATTCAATAGCTTCATCGAAAGTCTCCACATTCACAACAGATAACACTGGGGCGAAAATTTCCTCGTCGTATGCTCTCATTCCGGGCTTGACACCAGTCAAAATGGTTGGACCCAAGAAGTTTCCCTTTTCAAATTTCCCATCAGGGTGCTTGAAGTTTCTTCCATCCAACAAAACAGTTGCACCAGCCTTTTCGGAATCGGTGATAATATCGGTAGCCTTTGTCACACATTCAGGGTTAATCAATGGACCCAAATCAGAAGTGGCATCGAAACCAGATCCCACACTCAATTTTGCAGCGTCACTGGCAACCTCCTCAACCCACAGTTGAGTTTCTTTACCAACAGTAACAAGAACAGAAATAGCCATACATCTTTGACCAGCAGCACCAAAAGCAGCACCGTTGACGGCATTAATGAAATGATCCTTGTCTGCATCAGGCAACACAATCAAGTGATTCTTGGCACCCAAGTTAGATTGCACTCTTTTACCTAAAGATGTGCCTTTCTCGTAAATGTACTTTCCGGCCTTGTCACCACCAACAAAAGTAATGGCCTTGACTCTTGGGTCCTCAAGAATCTTGTTCACGGTGTCATGTTTACCGTGAACAATGTTCAACACTCCAGGAGGGACACCAGCTTGAGCAGCCAATTCTGCAATAACCATGGCAGCACCAGGCACTCTCTCGGAAGGTTTAAGCACACAGGTGTTACCGGTGACCAAAATAAGAGGCAAAGACCACAATGGCACCATGGCGGGGAAGTTGAAGGGACAAATGGACCCAACCACGCCCAATGGCTCGCGGACCATCTTTGTCTCCATATCAGCAGCAACCTCCAAAGAAGAGGCCATGAGATCATTTGGAGCATTACAAGCAGCCTCGGCAACCTGCAATCCTCTGAGAACATCACCCTTAGCATCAGCAAAGGTCTTTCCCTGCTCCAAAACAATCATGGCAGCAATACGGTCATGGTTGGCCTTTAATAACTCAACAAACTTGAAAGCAATTCCTTGTCTTTTGATGATTGAGTAGTTTTTCCACGACTGGAACGCTTCATGGGCATCTGTCACAGCCTGCTCCAACTCCTCGGCAGTGGACTGGGGAACCTTGGCAATTACCTGGTTTGTTGCTGGATCGTGAATATCAAACCATGTTTTCGAGTCAGATTTGACCAATTGATTTTTGGCAAACGCTGGTGTCAAGTATGGCTCTGTTCCCTGTTGCAAGTGACTTGTGGGGTACAGACTAGTGGTAGAGGTGAGTGCGATGGTCGAGAGACACCGCGTCACAGAAACAAGCTTTCTACGGGACAATCTTGTCAACATTTTTCCTAAAGACTAGAAATTGTGTTTTAGAAGTTGGTCTGTTTTGTCTAGTCGGAGCTAGTTTTGCAAAATGGAACTGGTGGTGAAGAAATGTGCTGAGTGCTGGGCTTTAATTATTCACAGCCAGATAGCTCTCTTTATAGGGCCCGTTGTCGCGATTCGGGACCCGCTTTTTCGTATCTTGTCTGCAAGACTTTGGCAATTATTACGCTCAAGCGCTAATAATTTTTCGGAACCAAAGAGGCGACGATTCAGGACCACGAGGAAATTTCTTGAGCGGGAAAGTTTGGAGAAATTTATAAAGTGCACAATTTGACTTCTCATTTGTTCTATTCATTAATTTTTCCCCATTTGATGTTATTTTGGCCCCCTTATGTCTGTCTTTTGACCCTACATTTGACTTCTGGTCCTGTGTCTTGGTGTATGTGAGGTTGTCCCCCGCATATAACTTCCTATTCCGTCGACCGCTAATTACCCTTTAAGGAATCCCGACACCGTGCATAGATTAAGTGGACCAGGTCACATTCTCCAGAAACACAATCTAGTAAATTTTGACAAATTTTTTTGGTTGTTTTTTCTCATATTATTTGTAAATATACCCTCATGTGCTGCTATGCGAGTTCTAGATGTTCTTACGGTCTTGTACATTGCACTGTACTGTGTCTTCTATGTATAAATCACAGTTTTTCTTGTGATGTTGGTGAAAAATATTGGTCTGTGATTTTGGACATTTTCAATGAAATTTGTATTGTTAAAAATTGCTGACGATAATTTAAGGTTTATATTTTGCTGTAAACATGTGTTAGTCTGTATCATTTTCAATGGAGGTGTGTCAATTTATATTAATTTATATTAAATTGGTGCCAATTTAGGAAATTGGAAATCTGGTCCAAAGTATGTAAAGGAACACAGAGAGATAACCAATTATCGATAAATGATTAAAAAACCAACATTGTTGGCTCAAGATCCAGTCAGATCTCCTAAGCCGAAGTAGATTCATTCCAAACATCGTAGAACAAGTCAAGCAAACATGAAGAACTCCAAGCTTGTGTAGGACTGGAGTCGTCGCAAAGAGCGCCGTCTTTGTTGGTAAGCTCAGTCAATCCTGCCCAAGGACTCTCTTTGATCCATTTGCGGTGTCCCTGGAGTCTTGCACTGACCTCCAGGCATACTTCTGATTTATCAGCACCATCAGCCCGAACCTTGAAATAATAAAAGGCACGAATAAAGTATCCAAAACACCATACCCATTCAGGTCCTTGGTGATAATTGCGTCCCTTCGACGTGGCAAAGTCATTGCTATCTTCACTATTGTGATAGTCAGGTCTATAGTTCCAGTCACTTGGATCCAAGGTTCTCATTCCAACGGGGCCACGGATAACCTTGTCAGCAATATCAATGGCCCTGACGGCTCTTTCGAGAGTGAAAAGTTCTGGCGCAACACACATTGCAATTGGGAAGTTTGCTCTCAATTGATAGTCTTCGTATGGTTCTCCACACTTGAAGATATCTTTGTAGATACCTCTTCTATTGACTAATGAAGAGTCTACCTCGAACTCTGAATCTTCCGATGAGTCAAGTGGAACATAGAAGCATCTCTCAAAGTTGTCAAGAATTAACTTCTCCCAGCTTTTCAATGTAATTTTTTGTCCATCAGCCTTCTCGACATCCACGTAAGGAAATAAGCCCTTGCAATTCAACTCATTGACAAAGCGCAATGTGCTTTTGAGAAGTCCCTGTAATTCAACATCAGCACCATCACGAGGAGTTCCTGGAACACCTTTGTTGCCTGCCTTTTCGCTCTCACCCATTTTATCCATCCAAGTGCCACAATTGAACCTGGACCCACCATGGACCAAACCTGTATTCCAATCAACATAAACTTTGACATCAAATCCTTCTGGTTTCATTTGTGAATCAAGGTTTGGACCAGCATTAGCCTCTCGGTAGCTAATTCCCTTGGCATGACGGGCCAAAATTTCGTACAAAATCTCCCTTATAGATGATTCATAACTAAATGCTCTTTCGTCCTCCCAGGAAACCCAGGTATCATCCAAAGGAAAGCGTCTGGTTACTTTTTCATCCAATATTTTTTCTCCACCAGGAACTTCCATAACATATTCTTGCACAGCTTGAGCGAAAAACCAGACAGCATCTCTGGCATTATAACGAGGATTTCTGCCCGCGTCTAACAAGTTAGGAATCAAACCATGCTTCAATGTTTTGGCAAATCCTAGAATATGTTCTTTTGCATCGTTGTGACGTCCTGGAACCAAAAGCAACCCTCTAAAAGATATGAACACATCTCTTCCCCAACAACGCATGTACGAGTTACTAAAGTGAGGAAGCCCTGCAGCCAATGCAGCTACCTTTTCGGCAGGTACTAAAGATGTGTTGTTCATAAATCCACACATTTGCACGGACGTGAGGGCCAAGCTTTGAACGAAGTTTGTAGCCGTTTGAATATCGCTCGACAACAATCTAAGCACTCTGAACCGTGCGGCTTCATATGAAATACCCACAATAAGAGCAAAGTAGTGAGGTCTTAAAAAGTATGGCACTTTTTTGATAGCATCCATTCTCGACTTCAACCAATCATGAAACTTCTTCATACCTTTCGATGTGGTGCAATATTTCTCCAAACGATTGACAATGTAGTCAGCGGCCCATAACCCATCACGTAAGTGATTGCAAACAGCATGTGCCAAATCGTTCTTCCAAATTACGTCCTTCCAAACCGAAATCCATCCTTCAAGACCAGCATAAGTCAAAGAGCCGTAATTTGGAATCGCATAAACACCGTCACGACCTTCGCTAGCATCTCTCTCTTCTGGCTCGCATTTGTACAACAATGCATTTAAGTCGTATAACGACAAATCCATTGACGCTTCAATTGCACCCAGTTTAACAAAAGAATCTAAAGAGTCGTTGGCGGTAGGAATGGTGGTGGAGAACACGGCAATCGAACCGGCTGCAAAACTATCATTGACTCTTATAATTGAGTCTTCACCGTTAAATTCGATCTCTGGACTTTCAATATCAACCAATTCACATGGAACTCCGTAAAGCTTGTCTTTGTCGTCTTCAAAGTCGCCTGTTTGCTTTAAAACATAGGCAAATTCTGCTTTTACCTTTGTTCCCTTCAAGTCAACGGGCAGCAAGACTTGTGGGCCTGGTGAATTCTCAAATTTGGATCTGGCGATCAAGAACCAACCTTTACCAGTGCAGGTATTGTATCTCTGAATAGTAATGTACTGACCTTCATGGTGTACATACATTTCTTGATCTTGATACAGATCTGCACTTTCAGAAGAAAGGCTTGTTCTAACTTGATTAAGTTTTTCAACTGCTTTTGCGATACCGCAATTCTCGTTGTAAGCATACTTACGAGTTTCGTGCACAATGTCCAAAATCTTGGGGTATGCTTCATCGTAACCAAAGACTGTTCCAACAGCAGAAGAGCAAAAAGCTACCAAAGCAGAGGTTGGAAGTGTATCTTCCACTGTCCTGATCTGGACGGGCGTCTGATTGTCATGCAGACAGTCCATGAACAAAGCATGAGGAACCTGAGGAGAAAGGACCTTGGGGATCTCGAGCTCAGAATTGCTCTCTGTATACATATTGTGAGTTGGTTCTTTGTCAGCTGGATAGGCAAACTCATCTAATGGTAACCATGTAAGAGAACCAATTGGACGACCTCCGTGCTTATGTACCAAGCGAGAGAGTTCATCAACGTTCCATGCCAGCATAGCTTCACGGATAAGAGAATTAATACCCAATCTTTCGACAAAGGTTTGATCCATAGATTCAGAACCAGTAAAGAGTTCAGCAACAACGTACAAGTTGGGGTTTACTAAACGGGCGGCATCTAATAAGGCTTCACCAACATGAAGGGGAGTTGAGTGACAGTTATCAAGACGGAATCCATCGAAAATCTTCGCACAGATTTTGGAATATTCGATCATTCTGTTCCAAAGGTAAGGAGAATCCTCGGCGCTCTTTCCATATCTAAGCTTGATACAATCAGACCAAACAATGACTTCTCTTCTAAGATATGCTTTGGATTGATTGGAGGCAAAATCTACGAGAGGATTTCCTGCCCATATCCAACCGTTATTTGCCAAGGCCCATTTCTTTCCTTGTTTATCTTCGAAATGGGTGAAGTAGGATTCAGTGAGGCGATTTTCTTTAGTGATAGGACCAAGTTTAAGGCCATTAGCATCCAATCTCATGTAACGGATTCTGCTCTCAATTTGGGATTTAATGGAGGAGAGGTCATCATCGTACAGTGCGTACAAGTCGGAGTTAATTTCGTCTACAATCTCTTTGACTTTGCAGATGTAGCTATCAGGAGAGTTTCCGGCGATTGCGACAGCGATAGCTAGAAGCTTCTTAATATCCAACTTGTTCGAGTATCTGTCTGCAAACACGATGGTTTCATTTTCGTTTGCTGTCTCAAGAACGTATTGTGAAACGCTCTTAATGTTACAAACATCAACTTTGGAAGGGATTTCATCGGGAATAACTTCCTCGCCATTAAACTTGCTGAGATGATCCACAATGGCATCCCTATCGAAGATATAAAATTGCCACAACTTAAGAGGTTCCAAAACATAAGTATGAATACCATTCATAAGTGACTGTAAGTCATTTTCGCAGCTTATCTCCGTGGGAAGGCCCAAATCTACCAACTTATCGGAAAATTCCGAGAGGGCAATATCAAGCTCAATTGCACTTCTTAAATGAGGAGCAGTCTCGGCATTGTAACCACTATCTGGGTGTTCACGGATCCATTCAGAATCAGAGGCCGTGTGATTGAATACAACGTCGGTTAAAGAGAGCAAATCATGCTTTTGAAGATTTTTCTTGATGAATTTCTCAGCAAAAGAATCCGATTCAAATAGCTTAGGATCAAAGTGTAGTTGGTCATAGATAGAGTAAGGAGAATCAGAGGCACCTCTATGTTGCAAAGGCGTGAAATGGATCATGTTGTAGCCCTTCTTGGAAACATAGGCAAGTAATTTATCCCAGTCTTTAATTGGGCCAACGAATTTCGACACAACGGACTGAATGTTAATAGCATTGAAAGGAAGATATTCACCCTTCAAAGAAAGCAGTGGAGGCACAGTGAAATAGAATGTCTTTGTAATTTTTTCCTCTCCATTTTCTACGTAGGTAATGTAATAACAGAACGGACCAGTAGTATGAATTGGTACATTTACAGTGATGTCCTTGTGGAAACTAGAGATAATTGGAATGGGGCGGAAAGAGTGTCTGTCAAACGGGTCAGTGCTTTTCTCCGGTACATTTGTGTACAAAACAGCCTTTTTTGCCACCAAAGAGCCAGCATCGATATGAAATTTCAAATTGAAAATGGCGTTTCCAGCCTTGTGGCCTGGGAGGGGCTTCATTGCAGGTAAAATCAAGACACCATTCTGGACAGCCTCATTGTTACATGGTTCGCCCAGTTCCGAGAGTCTAAGGAGAACAGTACGTGACATATCTTTTATAAGTTTCTAGGTTTCTAGCTTGAAGAAGTCAAAGTGGTTGGAATTGGTAGGAAATGGGCACAGGGGAACAGAATAGTCTATTAGGTTCTCAAGTCGAATCTCAAGCAAAAAGCAGGTGGATTCTCAAGTTTATTGTGTATGTTAAAGAGAAAGAAATGGTTGTAGTACGGCAAGCGGACGGATGCTTTCTTGTTCTTGGAGGGTATGGATATAGTGGATATCCGCTCCCATTTATAGTGGTGGTGGGGTCGACTTCCAGCAACTGCATTCTGCAGGCACAGCGTCTAGTGCGAATGTGCCCCACCAGACAGGACTTCAGATAGTTAGTAATAGTAGGAACAAGTTGGCGAGAGGAGAAAGAAATATACAGGGCTTTAATGGAATAAAGTTTATTGAAAATTTTAGGAGTTTCGTTTTCCTGCGTTTTGGAGTATTTTCATCAGAACAATGGTTTATCCCCGTGGGGTTTAAAAGGTTCTGCAATCAGTAACGCATATTCGGCATATACGGAGCATTCTGCATAGTATATGATATATAGCTCGTTGTGCGTAATTGTAATGATCCGGAATATAATGTATTGGGCGCTGCAGGCTCTATGCATGGAACATTGATAGATATGCTGGGTGGGGGAATCAAAGGACAGTAGAAAAAGAGCGAAAGCATCGAACCAGAAGATATTTGATTGATATTGGTAAATTTATATTTTAAATGATGGGGATTATGTCATGTCTATTTTGAGTTTGACCCGACTCTTTCGGTCTGGATAGAGGAATCAGCCAATGCAGTGGTCAATGCGAGAACAGTCTTGTTGTATTAAGGTCTAACTTTAGTATTGATGAAAGACGTTTGGTGAACTTTAAAACGGTTGAGTTAATTTTACGACGTTTCGAAATTCTTGGCTGATACTCTCAAATGATAACTAGCAACATGCTTTCAGTTGCTGTAGCAAGTCTCTTGCTTATCAACGCTATGCTCTTACAATGCGGTATAAGAAGGGCAGCAGACAATTACGAGATATTTAGCAATGAATGTGAAACGGAAAGATATGAAATGTGAAGAACTCAGAAATGATGCAGTTAAGTTTCAAAGGTGTCTTCTTGTTTCTGGATGAAAACTTCTTCTTCTTTTCCTATTTGAAATGTTGAATCCTAGATGAATACTGTTTCATTGATTTCTCTTCTCGGGACCATCTCGAGACAACTTCTGTTAATAGGCGATCAGTGCTGGAATTAATGCCTTGCTAACACTGTACATTAGAATTGTTATAACTATAGTTACGGGTACTTCAATATATCCATAACCACTACCAAGTCATACGTTACAAGCCACAAGAACTTAAAACAAAGAAATCAAATCAAATAAGTTAAACTGCATAAACAAATTAGAAATGAAAAATCATCATAAAATTCAATTTATTCAAGATATATCACTTACTCGTCTGTTTTCCAAGATACCCCCTAAAGAACCTTAATCCCATTGAAACACATTCAAAAAATCATTATATGTGAGAAAAACAATTTCCAACTCTTAGAATCGCTCCATCTTCCAAAAATTGTTTCCCTAATCATTGTCGTTTCCTTCCTCTGCCAACCCTCTATCTGCCCTCGATCAGCCCTCATCTCATCTCATCTCGTACACCTCTCCTTATCTATCAATAAACACCATCTGCCCCCTCCTAGGCCTCCTTGCACCATATACCAAACAATTATCACTTGGTGTCGACCTCATCCCCTTACTGATGATTATAGGTTGCATCCAAACAAATTTCAATTTCTGCATGGTTCATTCTTGGGCCCTTTAGTGTGATGCCTACCAAAACCAATCGACCCAAAATATACGCCTGTTCGTACCCTGATTGCAAAAAGGCATATAGTCGGCCAGTTCTTCTACGGCAACATGAGAATTCCCATAAGAATGAACGGCCTTTCAAGTGTTTAGAACCGGATTGTGATAAGGCTTTCTTTAAGAAGTCCAACCTCCAGGACCACAGCTATAGTCATCGACCAATGAGTGAAAGACCATTTGCTTGTAGTCTATGTGAGATGAGATTCATAAGTCTGGATCGTCTTCGAAGACATGAATTGACACATGTCTCAGATAGATACAAGTGTACTCGAGAAGGTTGCACTCGGGCGTTTGCCAGTTATCAGGGATTGAAACATCATATCGCCACGTTTCACGACCGTGTGTTAAACTGCGACATCTGTAACAAATTTTTCCAACTGCCTCGTCTTGTGAAGGAGCACCGCATTCGAAACCACAGCGAAGTACCCACCAATGCATGCCCCATGCTGGGTTGTCATAGCATATTCGCCGATAAAAGCGAATTGGATTGGCACATGTCCAAGTATCATCCTGAGCTCGTTTGCAATACTTGTGGTGAAAAGTTTGTGGGTGAGAAGGCCCTAAATGTTCACATCTCTGTGCATCATCAGATGAACTATCCATCCTTATGGCGATGTTCGTTGTGTTGCAATAACTTCGTGACAGAAACTGACTTGAATAACCATAGTCTTACAGTCCATGGCCATGAACCAAGCCCTGAAGCTACTGAAAATCCTCTCGATAGGTATCTTATCGAGACGGATAGTCCATCTCTACAAACAATGCTGAGACGAAACGCACATCAGGCTGATATTATTCCCGATGAGTCGCAGGTAATCAAAAAGCGTGGTCGAACTAAAACATCTAGATCTTTACCTTTGGCCGACTTGAGGTCGTCTGTTATTGGAGTTGTTTCCCAGCGTCCTCAGACTGTCCATGTGTGCCCATACAAAAGCTGCCAGAAAAAATACGTTCGACTTCATTTCTATGAAAAACATCTTATCCGTCATAAGGATATGATTGATTTGGAAGAACATCGAAACGAATAAGAGTTGAATTCAACTCCATTGCATAGGAACCCCAGGAGTTTTTTTTTTGTAATCCAACACCTAGCTCCAATTTATATAATCATATTAATAGAAATACATCTCTTGTTTTTGGATTTCTTTTTTTTAAAAGGTTACTTTTTTCAGTATAAAATTTTCTTGTGTTCTGCTTTAGATCCAGAGATACAGAAAAATTTCAGATAAAATGATAATACACTTCATAACTGAATCAGTGGAGTACTGAATCAATTTTTCGCATTAATTAATACCGACGCCTTTTGTCATCTCTTTGGTTGTCTCCATTATATGACCTCTTTCCTTGCCTTGAAGAATCAGACAGATTAGATGAAGGCCTAGGTGGAGGCAAAGAAGGAGGAGGCAAAGGACCTGACGAACCGGACCTTCCTGAATTGGAGCCATGCGATGAACGGTCACTGGTTCTTGTGTATGAGTTATAATTCGAGCTACCTCTAGATGTGGTGCGTGAATTATCGAAACTGTTTCTGCTTTGTTGCTGGTAATGCAGTGGTCCATTTCTATCCTGTTGAGGTTGTGGCCTCTGTGAAGATCCGTTTGTTCCATTCTTTCTGTCCGGTTGATAACTCTCTCTTCTATCAGGTTGCGTATTCCTCTGATTATATGAGGAGCCATCTCGCTTTTCAGATCTTGAAGACCTGTTGTTTGAGCCTTCGCTTCTGTTCTCGGGAGTTGGTGCTCTTTGGGGAGGTAATGGAATTCGTCTTGCAGCAGATGAACTATTGGCAGGTGTAGTTGATCTGCTAACTTTTGAACTGTCCCTTGGGGTTCGAGACTCTGGCACTTTTTGTGGGGGGAGGGGTGCTCTTGGACGAGTTGGTTTGTTGTTCTTGTCTGACTTAGAATCCGATGGTCGATATGACGATTTGTTTTGACTCTCCGATGACGACCTTCTTTTATCCGTTTCAATTAGTTTCTTGGAGAACAAGTCACCTGTATCTCTCGTATTAGACCTAGAGTTTGCAGCTGGTTGGGTTGAATTTCTACCGACGTTCAGTCTGTCAACTGCATCGGGTCGTTTCGTCAATTCTGGCCTCTTGGGCATATCAACACCCTTCTTCACCTCGGGTTTCTTAGGCATCTCAGCAGATTTGAATTTCTCAGACCCATTTGATGAATCTGGTTTTTTTGCTCCTTCTTTTGCCGGCGAATGGAAATCATTTCGGCTTGTAGTCGAATATTGATCATATCTTCCACGCATTGCCAGGTTCTTAACCCGATCCACTGGCCCTTTCTCAGCACTCGTTGTGGCACTTTCACTATAATTCAAAGATGAAGCGGAAGACTGAGAATTTCTTTCACTTTCTGCCCGTTCCAATGCTTCCTTCCTTCTCTTCTGCTCAATTACAGCATCTCTTTTAACTTTCTCAGCCTGTACTTTCTCCTTTTGGGCTATTTTTTCTTTCTTTTCTTCAGCTATCGATTCTCTTTTCTTTTGATGTTCTACCTTAGAATCATCTTCCATATCGTGAAAGTCCCACATGTGCACCCAACGTGCTTCTCGAGACTTGACATGTCCAATTAAGGCAGCTGACGACAACTTGAGATCATCTCTGCTGTCGTATTTCGACACATCTTCAATCAAAGTAATAATCTCCTCGCAATGATCCTCCACAATAGGGTAAATATTGAGGAGATTTTTCAAGAAGGTGATTGCATTCATTCGTGACATGTAAGAGGTGGCTTTCAACGCCCTTGAAATGTCTTCGAGAATCACAGAGTGATGATTGTACAAAATCTGCTTGAACTCGGCAAATGCAACGGGTTTTTCATCTGAAGGTAACCTTTTGAGTGGCATATTCTGTGTTAACTTGGTGAAGTTTTCTGTTTCTCTCCATTGCCCAAGCTCTTGTAAAATCACAGAGAGGAAGAGTCCCAAGTTTTCAGCCTCAGTAGGTGTTGAAGTGAAAAGTGTCGAGAAGAGAATTCTCTTTTCAAACAACTCTTGAAGCAAAGCAATTACTGAGAATCCACTCACCCCTTTCTCGTGTAACTTGAACAAGAACTTGGCACTATAAATGGCATCAAAACATGAATGGATAGCCCTTGGAAGAATACAATCCTGCAAAAATTGTCTTAAGCGTAGGATATAATCACCATCTGCCGCAGAAAACCAATCCACGCTATTACTTCTAATTAACTCTGTGATTTTCTCATTATGTGTAGCTTGTGCTACCTTCAGTTGAGGCATTTCGTTGATAAATTCTTCAATCCGGGATATGTTTGCAGCAATAGGGCCTGTCTTGGTAGAATTTTCCCCAGAAGATATTAAGAAGTTCAACTCTTCTTTCTGTTGGAATAAGCTGGACTTCAATTTTGTCATTTCAGCTTCATAAACCTCTTCAGAGTAGTTCAAATCGTAGAGGTTCCACTTCCAAAAACTGTAAAACAAATCAACATTTAACAGGGTGCGTGTAGTGAGAAATTTTTTAAGACTTGTGTCAGCTTTTTGAGGAAGGAACTTCCTCCAAACTTCAAATGCCCATGGCACCGACACATCGTAGTCATTGACTAAATCATAAAGCGACACAAGGGAGGGCAGATCATGGCAAAAGAAAGAGAAAAGGGTACAGAATAAGTGCAAGATTGCGTTGACCTCGTCCTTTCGGCAGGCAAGGATTTTCAAATGTGATAATGACTGATCGGCCATAATTTTCTCGTCTAACTGTGTCAACAAGACAAAGAACTCACTTCCACGATTATCAGTTAATAAAACTTGAGCAAGCTTCTCGCCCGAAACTTTGCAAGAGTATCTTGTGTCACCAATTGTTTGGAACACAATTCGAGACAAAGTAGGCTCGCAACTTATCATATTAACTTGCAATTGAGTGAGGTTGGTTATTGCTTGGAACCCACCCATACAAGACAAAATTTCTTTCAATACGAGAAGCTGCGTATTATCGCCGGTATGGAGAGACTTGAGAAAGTATGAAATGATGCTGTTGATATCAATTTTATGGGGATATCTTTGGCAAAGTTGGCCAATGAACGAAGCAAGGGATTGAATCCATTTTCGGTCACTGAGCCCATTTCCCAGCACATTCGATCTTCCTGCGGTCAAAAGTCTCATTAATAAAGCAAGGGTCATGTTGTCCCAGCCATAACGGGTGAACTGAGCAGCAGTGTCAACAATTAGGGAGTTAAGGTTATCATAACTCTCAATTTGCTGAATAATTGTTAAAAAGCAGGGAAGAGGGTTCGAGATACTTATTTTGGCAAGTTTCTTCATCATTTGACCGACATTTTCCTTTGAAAGTCTTTTCAAAGTGTCCTTTGTTGCTTTTTCAGCTTTACCGAAGGAAATTCTCACAAATGAATTGTTCTTGGCAATAACTTGATTAAGCTCTCCATACAAATTGAATCTCTCATCGCAGTCGAAAAACTGCAATACGGAAAATGCTTTATCCACGGCAACAGGGTTGTCCTCCATGCAGCCAATGTATGGGAAGAGATAATTTCGGAAGTAATCGAACCATCTTGCCTTATTTTCAATACTTGAGTTTATTTCAAGTGAGTGTGCAATGATTTCACAGAGCTGGATGAATACTGCGTTATTTTGTGTGATTATAGGACCAAAGAACTTGAGGAACTGATGCGAAACCTGAAACAAGTCTTCCTCGGTGTTGCAAATTGGGAGATCACGCACCCACTCACTATAGAAGTAAACATACAGTTTACCTCCGTGATTCTTGATGTTTGGCTTGAAGCAGTACATAATTGTTGTTTCTGGATCTTGCAAAACTAGTTTATCCTTAATGATGAAAGCCGCCTGCTTTTTCTGTTGAAGAGAGTTTAGAATAGAACTCGTCACCTGTGGAAGTTTTTCATACAAAGGATTGATGAGTTCCGCAAAAAGTCGGATCATTAGCTCTCCAACATCCTTGTCAAGATGAGCGAGAAAGGGGTACTGGGAGAGAATGAAGAGGGAAGGCCAGAACAAACCATTACTGAGGAAGCATCGGAGCATCTGTAGCTTTATGTTCAGCATTAATAAAGATTCTAAGGTCTGTTCCTCTGTCTTACCAATACTTGTTGAGTTAACAGCAGTATTGGCATTCTCGGACTCATTTTCATCATCCTTGAGTGGTGCAGCAAGAGCTAAAGCGTTAGCACTGGCA
Organism: Australozyma robnettiae; assembly: GCA_030568975.1. Classification (NCBI taxonomy): domain Eukaryota; kingdom Fungi; phylum Ascomycota; class Pichiomycetes; order Serinales; family Metschnikowiaceae; genus Australozyma; species Australozyma robnettiae. Next base: position 60,585 of record JAJMJD010000070.1, read on the forward strand.
CGGAAAATTTCTTGTTCAACGTGCTCTTTATACTTCTTTTCGAGGAGATCCATAGCATCATTTCCTGGGGGGATAGTCTCGTAAATTGAACCAAAGCTGATAAACCCCTCTTTGATAAGGATAGCCACGAGAATTTTGAACGTCTCCTGTAGCTCAGGGCCAGGGAACTTTTTCATTTGTAATGCAATCGAGTTTGATGCTGCCATACAGCCGCCGGTATTCAAAGAAGTAAAGCCATTTAGGCAGGATGCCTCCTGTTTAGGCCACCAGGGGGATTTTCTTAAAAATTGAATAATGAATTCATGGTTCCCCACTAGATAATTTGCAAAAATATCAAGTAGTAAGTCCAAAACTCTATTGGGATCTAGTAAGTAATGACCAATGAGCAGGTTAACAGCATCAACTGCGTAATCAACCTTGGCTAAGTTATGTGGAGATGAGATCAAATCCTCGATTTTATTTAGCACCAAAGAGTAGCCCTCGAATTCTTCATGGAATAAATTGAACTTCTTCTGCGTATAGTAATGGTCCCTACGTTTGGTGTTAAGCTGACGATTAAACACATCAGCAGGCACTATGCCAATGGTAATGAGAATTTTTGAATCTAGATTCTCTGCCATAATTGTATGACTCAAGATCGAAGTATCTTCCTTAAGAATATTAAGAATCTCTGTGATTAGATCGAATGAAGGGTATACATCACAAACCTGACAAAACTGTTGGGCAGCATCGATATTTGTGATTGCTGCTTTGAAGAATTGTGCAGCCAGACAAACATCGATCAACTTTTCGTCCAAAGCTAAGAGAGTTTCTGTGAAAATGCAAGAGATATGATTCGAGATGGATCCAGGTTGTTCAGGCTTCAGCACCTCTTCCAAGAGCTTTTGTAAGCCTGAACCTGTAAAATCGTTGAGCACCTCTGCTGTGAAGTATTGAAAAGCATTGATAACAGGCATATTCCTGTGGATGTGCTTCTGGATGGCTTACTTTGTTGTGGGATAAAGGGAACGTCTGGGGTATTTTTACTTGGGTCAGGATAGAGGGAAGGTTGAAAGAGATTGAAAATATGAGGATTTGAGCAATTGAAGAAACGTAGAATTGAAGAATTGAAATTATTATTAACTTTTGGAAATATCAATATGAATGTTTTTGATTGTCTGGTTTTTGATTTGGATTAGCAAAGTTTGATTGGGTTTGAGTTTGATTGAATTCGATAAAGATTGATTAATGTTGATTAAGATTCTAAAGATTAATTAAAATTTATGATTTGTTGTCATATATTTACATACGGAAGAATTCGGAAGATTCTCTTTGCTGATACGTAATTGGTTCAAGTCTGGTTTATACCAGATGATGTTCCTTTGACCAAAAGTTAATTTAGTTAGATGAAATGAGTATTTACAAAATATTATAATGTCTGAAATCGAAAATTACTCTTTCTGATTTAAAACTGATTAGTCCAAATCAAGAACTGACTACTTCAAACCAAGAACTGACTACTCCAAACCAAGAACTGACTACTTCAAAAGAGCTTTTAATAAAATTTAAGAATGTTATTGACGGTTTTATTGAAAGCCCATTTATTCAACACCCTCTAAGCATTGATCAATTACTTATTAAATTTGATGGTTTTGTCAGATTATCAAAGAGTCGCCAAACGTCAAAATGAGTGTATTTGCTTCATTTTCACTTTTTAGCAGCAATGAATTAAACTGAATTGCTGAAACTGCGAAAAGCTTAAGAATAATAATTATTTCTGTAGCTTCATAAATTAGGTAACAATGACGACCCAATCTAGGATTGAGTTTCAAAATGGTTCTAAAAAAGATGAAGCTGTTCTCAATGAAGTTATTTAAAATAATTAAATTCCAAGTTCTGGAAAAAAATCTTAATAAATATTAGCTTCGCAAAGCTCAAAAACCTCCGTAATGATATTACTATTTACGGTATTTCATAGAAACGATAGATTTCATCAATTCAAAAAGATCATGACAAAAATTGAAATTAATCCAAAACTAACCGAGACAAACACTCAAAACATATCTTGAAACGATCTACAATCTACGATGACCAAAACCATTAGAATCGAATTCCCACTCTCTTACTCACTGTTCTCAATATAATTTCAATCTCATTTTCAAACAACAAGAAATCCGAGATAGTTTAGTGGCTAGAATCTCCGCTTGTCGCGCGGAGGACCGGGG